>DF240176.1:61477-107851 GCA_000507305.1 Breviolum minutum Mf 1.05b.01
GGGCACCTTGAAGTTGTCCGATTTCTGGTTGAGTTGGGTGCTAACCAAGACCAAGGCCGGACAGAGCATGGAGCAACGCCTCTTTTCATAGCAGCTCAGGAGGGGCACCTTCAAGTTGTCCGATTTCTGGTTGAGTCCGGTGCCAACAAAGACCAAGGCAGGACTGATACAGGAGCAACGCCGCTATACATAGCAGCTCAGAATGGGCACCTTGAAGTTGTCCGATTTCTGGTTGAGTCATGTGCTAAAAAAGACCAAGGCAAGACAGACAACGGAGCAACGCCTCTTTACATAGCAGCTCATAAGGGGCACCTTGAAGTTGTCCGATTTCTGGTTGAGTCAGGTGCCAACACAAACAAAGGCAGGACTGATACAGGAGCAACGCCGCTATGCATAGCAGCTGAGAAGGGGCACCTTGAAGTTGTCCGATTTCTGGGTGTGGTCGGTGCCAACAAACGACCAAGGCACCGCAGATGATGGATCATCGCCTTTTTACATGGCACCTCAGCAATAGCAATTTGAAATTGTCGGATGACTTGGGTAGTGCCTGACATGAACAGCAAAGTGTTTGGCGGAAAGAACTGTGGAGAAGGATGGAGAAGGATGTTTTTTGTTTATTTTGATATAGTTTTGATATAGTTTTCATATAGCTTTTAGTCGGCGTGGGCGTGAATGGCACTTTCTGTGGCCATTGGGGTCGCTTGGGGGTGAGTTCAATTTAATTGATAGCTGACCGAAACTCAACAGTTTGGAGATGCAGGTTCCACCCGGAAATCCCGAGATCCAAAAATCCGAAAATCCGATTTGGGATCAAACATATATGATTTTAAAAGCTGGTACATGCAGAAAAACTGATGTGTTCGTCATACTTGGGCATTTTGTTCATTCTGCACAATGTAGATGATCACATCTTCTACATTTGGCTTCAGAGATATATAGTTGTCTACTTCAAACCTCTCGATATAATATATGCTTATGCAGCATATCAACTTTGTTGGTTTTGTCACTTAGCCCCAGTTTTTTTGGAACACCGATAAATTATGGGTGTTCAAACGTCCCCACGCTCCTGTGTCATATGAAAACATCCTCGAAGCCTTGTTACATCATTTATCCTTCTCTCTGGTCCTTTGGTTGTTGTTGGTTTTTCCTCTCTTTGTGTCACTGTTTCTTTATTTATCTTCTTGAACCTGTTGCTTGTTTTTTTTCTCATGGATCTTCGTCGTTTTATTCTTATTTCTATTGCTTGTCGTCCACGTTTTCTTGTCAATATTTGTTGTTTTTTTTCTTCTTGTTCTTGTTGTTGTTCTCCTTATCCTTCCTTTTTTGTTATGATTCTACCCACCACCCCCCCCGGAAGTGATCAGTGATCAGTGTTACAGCCTGAGCAGTGCGACCAACCTTTTTGGGGAGGTGGAGGCTACTGGATCCTATGCCAAGTCAAAGGGGTTACTGAATGAACCTTCGAAGTTGGGGATCCAAGTTCTTTGGAGGATCCTCCCAGCTGGGTGGTGGCAACTCAAACATTTTTTTATTTTCACCGCGAATTTTGGGGAAGATGAACCCAATTTGACGAGCATATTTTTCAGATGGGTTGGTTCAACCACCAACCAGCCAGGTATCGGCTCAGTGGTCAGTGGTCAGTATACTAGGATGTCCTGCTGGAAGTGATGTTAGTTCACGATCGTTAGGAATCGTTGGGTTAGTTATAACCTATTTAGGGGACGTATATCCAACCTACTTCGATCGGGGTTATAATCTAGTTACCAAGTACCATGGACATCCCAGTACCCCCGATGTATATTATATGCCATTAGAAAAAAAACATTTGGAAGGGGTCCCACGACCCGATCCTTATGGGACCTACAATCACCATGGATATTAACCGCTTACAAGGCATGGGATGATTCTCCAAGTTGATGGATACCCTTTCTCCCATAATCGTGGAAATTGAAAATTGCCTTAAATGGGTGTTTCCTTAAATGGTGGTACCCCCAAAAAATAAAAGTAAAAGGAAACTAATATTGGAGATATACCCATGTTCCACTGAACCATGATTGTGAGGGAGGAAGAAGAATGGAAAAAAACATGTGAAAATGACAGAGCCCGCCTATTCATAGCTACTAGTTTTTTTGCGTAGCTGCTGTTTGTGACTTTTGGTAGCGTGCCGTGACTTAGGGCCACTATCCAGTATGTTTAAATCAATAAATTTCCCTAAGAGTCATGTTGAAAAAGAATCTTAATTGTCAACTTCTAGTGATGAAGTGTTTTGGTTTGAAATGATTACAATGGTGGTCAGAATCAAATGTGTTTCTATAAGTTTGTGATTTACTTTCTTTTGATTGGTTTTGATGATGATGATGATGATGATGATGATGATGATGATGATGATGATGAGGAGCAGGAGAAGTTTGAAAAGACAGACGCAACATGTGACATTGAAGCTGAACGATAATGTTTTTCCAAGTTCAGTTCATCTCTTCCAGAAGGCCGGCGAATAAACTGGTTCTACTTCTCAGGGGTCTGATGTTGCAGAATCCTCGGAATAAACTTAAGAATAACTAGATGGTGGTTCAACGAGTTTTATTTTTCACCCCGTACCTTTCAGAAAATGATCCAATTTGGAGCATATCATCTTTCAGATGGCTAACAAAAACCATCAAATAGGGGATGTGAAGAATATTTGTATGAAAATTGGAAACCATTCTTTTGAAACTGGAAGAAACTCGCCAAGTCGTGAAAATCTTGGTGACAAAAAAACCTCCCTGTGGAAAACTCAGCGCAAAAAACAAGACTGAGGTTTCCGACGCAAATCTTTTGGCTCGCCATACGAGTTGCTTGGTTTTTGGGGGTGTTTAAAAACTCGGAGGAAGGCGAGAGTTTAGACGAGCCAATGAGCCAAGGATTACCCAAGAGCCTTATAGTTCACCTTGGGGCGTGGGGGTGAATAGCTAAGACACTTATGTAAGGATTGCAAAATGCCATTTATAAGGGATTTTATATGAAACCAATCAGCATATATAGTTTAGTGGAATGTAACAAGGAGTTTGAACGCTGCTCGAATGGCAATGAAAGAATTTGCATAATGTAATCTGAAACCTAATCCGTAACCTGAATATTTACAGCCTGAAGAACAATCATTTGTTAAATCCTCCAGTTTTGGAGTTCCATGTCGACAAAAGATAGGCTTCAGTAAACCGGCACATCACTTGCTGCAGCTGTGATCCAAGGCTTTTCATGTTCTTTTCGTGCCAGTGATGAAGGACTCGTGACTTGCTATGTGTTGGGCAAATCTCTTATGGGGTCGCACATCAAAAACACCCTGCTGATCTTTGGAGATTCTTTAGGGAATCCAATCTTAAAAACTCTTGACATGAAAAGTGCCTGGTGAATCTTGATTTTTGTTGAAATTATTTAGCATGCACCCAAAATGGATTGGCCAGGTTGTTCGTTGCCAAAATTGAATAAGCTTGTGGTGAATTCGTCAGTGATTTGCAGCTGTTGTTTTTTTGAATGATCCAGGATGCTATGTTTGTTTGATTTGGGTATACTTCCCGGTTTCTCATGTACCATCTTTGCGTGTAGGAAAATCTTTGCATGGTGGCAGCCGCCGGCTTTTTCCATGGAAAAAATCCAGCCATTATGGAGGTCGGACTCATTAACCCCAAAAAAAGTGGACCAAATCCGCCGTTTCGGTTTCTTCTTGGAGGATCACCCCCAGTTGGGAAGTAGTACTTATTTAGTAACCGTATCCGCCATTTATGGTTCGCCCACTTGGAAGGGGTCCCACAAGACCCCAGGAATTGGTGACAGACACGATGGGCCTATGGTAGTATGGATACCATGGAAATCCAAGTCCTAGGGATGATCCTCCGAGTTTGCAAACCAAAACCATTACACTTAAGGTCAAAATAGATGGCACAGATCGATACCATTTTGGTAGGTTTTGTAAAGGGTCCTTTTTAGAGCAATATGGTAGGGACGAACGTGCCATGTACTTTTCGATTTCTGTAATCTCCTGTCATCTCCCCCGATGGATTTTTACCAAAGAAAAAAACATCATGCCCGTCCATACAGTCCATGTCTTGAAAGACAAGACTTGAAGATCTGAGATAATTAGTCGAACAAAAAACAAGCAATGGAAGCACCTGTCCCTTAATAGGGCCTTATTTACTGGTGGGGGTAGTTTTGATGGGGGTAGTTAGGGGTGCCATGATCATCTCAAAGGAAACGATCCTCTTCCAAATCCCTGAAGATTCAGCACTGCAATCTCTACTTTCAGCAATATGTTGGTGGAGTTTTTGGCAGATCTGTAGGGTTAGGGAAATGTTGAAATGGTCTTTTTTTTGTATATGCATTAGTTAAAGAAAGGATTCATATATACTTCCCACCAGTAATATTCTCTTTCAAGCGCATTCATAAAATATCATAAATAGATATGTATTTACATATATACATTAATATTCTTGTATCTACCGGATGTGTTAAAAAGGGTATATTACCGTCAATGATGATCTTGGACTTATGACCACGGAGGCTACATTCGACCCTTTCAGTGAATTTATCTTGCAGTCGAATCCGGGATACTAATAGACCCCAGGTGAGGGAATTTCCCTTCTGGAAGCGCTGCCCTTCTTTCTACAATCAATGAAGCGAAGAAACGGGGTATCTCCCATAAAAGTAGTTACTTAGGTACCATGTACCTTTCAAATACAACCATTTTCCGCTTCCATGATTGTGGAAGGAAGAGTATTTTGGGGGAATTCACTTTTCTTTTCAGGGTTGGGCCAGATTTTTTAACAGTACATTTGGAGAAGATACTTGATGTTACTTGTGACTGTAGCTAAAGGCCTCAAAGCTTTACCAAGATAAGAATCAGCATTCCAATTGTGTCTTCTCTCACCAATCCACCCCTCAAAACGAATGAATAGCGAACATACATATCAAGAGATGATGCTAGAATACAGGTGAACTTATTTTCTACCCCCTTGTAAAATGTTCCTTGCTTTTTCAGGTCATAGATTTTTCCTTATCCAACATCCAACCCGTGACCCCAATGGGGACCCCTGCCGCCAGACAGCTATGGGAGAGCACTTTGTCTACGAAGCCATACTGGGCAGCAGCGCCTTTTTAGGCCTTTCGCCATTTTCGTCCTCGTTGAAGACCCAAAATCTGAGCATTTTTTTGTATCTTAAGGAAAAACAGATTTGGATGATGTTGGATGATGATGATGTTGATGATGATGATGATGATGGTGATGATGATGATGATGATGATGATGATGAGGATGATGAGGATGATGCTGTTCTGATCCTTGTTCTTGTTGTTGTTGTTGTTGTTGCTGTTGCTGTTGCTGTTGTTGTTGCGGTGGTGACATCTGAAGGTTTTTCCAAAGGCGTAATCCCAAGAGACTAGCAGACATGAGCGCTTCGAAACTATTGGAAACGTCCGCGTCACAAAATATTGGGGGCATATTTGTTGTACATATTTTTCGCAACACCAAAGGATCACGACTTAAAAGAAAAAAACTGATCCGTGCCGCGTGCCACGTTTTTTTTTCATGTTTCATTTTGCAGTTCGTTTTCTCCCTTTAGTCACCGGCCAGGTGATTTGGGAAATTTCCTGAATTTGGTACCTTCCTCAGATATTTTCGTTGCCTCCTTACGTCATCCTTCACTGCACCGGAACCGTTGAAAATCGCAACCTGCCACAAATGCCACTGCAGGTCATGGCGTTTACCTTAGGTGCCGCCTTTCCAGAGAGAGTGCGGGTGCTGAGTACGTGTGGGTTTTTTGAAGCCCCGCATAAAATTGAGTGGCCCCTGAAAATAGGGGTTGCCCTAAGAGGAAAGGATTGTCTTCCAACCATCCAATTTCAGGTGCCATGTTAGTTTCAGGGAGGGTAGTTTCAAAGATTCACATATTAATTGATATATATATATATATATATTCTTGTTGGAATTTTTCACTCCCAAAAACCTTGGGGCTTTCATCATGACCAATTTGATGACTGGTGCAATATTTTTTAAATGGGAGGCATTGAAAGCCACCAAGTAGTGTATAATTTGTATATAAAACAATGTAAATATTAATAGAAGATCATAGAAATGATCCAACTTGGACAGATTTTGTTCCAAACCAGTGGCGTTTTTTGAAAAAAAAACACCATTTCCTATTCATCGTTAGAACTAGTTGTAGAAAGCGATGCTGTTAGCAAATCAGCAAGGGGATTTATAAGATGGCCCCTTACCACTTACAAGTAGTGTTACAACTTTACTCAAAGGGGTTAGAACCATAAGGCCATTTATAAGGGTTAGTTCACCCGAGTTACGGTTATTTCACCCCAGTTACCCATTTATAAGCCCACTTGTAGGGAAATCACCCCAGTTACCCATTTCTTTAAGGTCATAGATGCCATTTAGGGGCTACGCACAAACATGGAAAATCTCAAAGCCCCATCGAGCACGCACCGGAGGTTGGTGACTTTGCTAATGGCAAGGTACAGGGTTCGGTCTTGACTGAAGAGGTGGGGGGGGTTTGTGGAAGGTGATGGTTGTCAAGCTGGTTGCCCGAAAAATGTCAGTGGGATCGGTAAAGCTAGGTGGTGGTTCCAAATATTTTTTATTTTCACCCCTATAGATTTCCATTTTAACTAATGTTTTTCAAATGGGTTGAAACCACCAACCAGTAAAGTCATAGCACACGAAAAATTGGAGGATAGTACAAGTAACTGATATAACCGTTTTTTTACCCCCAGAAGGCAAGGACTTTTTCAGTGGTATTTTTTCAGTGGTATATTTTTCTTGCCAGTTGGGTTTTTTATCATATCACCTAGCTACCACCGAAAAAAAGGGAACCAAAAAAAAATCAATGATGGAAGGTGAGTGGGGGCTGATGGAAGTGTTTACAATCTGCTTTTGAGGTTCGATATGTATAGAATATGCACCTGAATCCTCCAAGGGTTTGGAAATTTGTGCCCCTCAAGCACCAAAAACAGACCTGGAGGCTGAAATTTGATACTCTTGTGGAGGGTCTAGGTATAGAATTTATATATTTGATATATTTTGATATCATATATATGCAGATACACCATTTTGATTGAGAAAAAAAACAAATTTGGCTTGGGTCCGAATGACTTTGGCTATGTTTGTATGGAATATTTAGGTATTTGACTATGAATTCTGATTCATGAGTTGAAAGTTTTCTATATTACAACATGCTACAACTCTGGGATGTTCCCCCAACTAACAGTGGCAAGTGAAGGTTGGAAATTTTTGGGGATTTTAGGTCGCCTAACGATGTTTCACGTCATCCTGGACTGATTTCATGGCCGATTTTAGCTTTGGACAACTTGGGATTTCAGGCCAAAATTATCCACAGTGTGTATAAAGCTGTGATATAGATAGGATGATCATACAATATAAAGATGAAACAAGGTGTGTTTCAAAACTCAATACCCTAAATTATCCAGCAAGGTTTCATATGAACATATGAAACATTCACTGGCTGTCCATCCATTTTTTCAGATGAATACCGTTACGAAAACTCAGAGCTTAAACGTCAGGGTGGCTCAAAGCACGGCCGTCGGTTCAAAACCCGCACAACATCAGGGGTGTGAAAAAACAAATCAACGCCGTGAAAACAAATCTTGAGAATAGATCCTTCAGCTTAAGATATTTCACCTTGACTTTTCGAAAAAAAACAGGGATGCTGCTGCTATTGCATTCCATGTTGTGTTTTTTCTTCTTTTACAGGGTGCTTTTAAAGATGTTTTTTCAAACAACCCCCTCTTTGTTTCGATGATTCGTGTTTTTTTTTGTAATCTGTTTTGCTTCAAATTGATCTACGGTTTTGCTATCTACAAATTGATTACTTCAAAAACAAAAAAACAAACAAACCTCAATGAGAAGAAGAACCGGAGAAACAAAAATTGCAAACCTACACCGTTGGCTGAACTCCCTTCACCACTTGAGCTCAGCAAAATCAAAAACATCCTCCTTTTACACAGGGTTTGCAACCCCTTTTGGGGCTTCCTTAGGGCTACGGTTTTTTTTTCCGGCAAACGTTACGGATGGAGCCTTGCAATGTTTCGGCGGGCGCCAATGAGACATCAATCATTTTGGATCCCTACCAACATGCTTTCACCTATCCGGTCCGGGGGAGAAAAGTTGACATCACCCTAGTGCTCCAAGACCGACCCTTCTGAGAGTGTATTTTTGGGCAGGGTTTTTAGGGTCGTATAATATCTCTCCTGAAAAGGTATTTGGAGCACTGGGGTCAAACAAAGAAGTGGACATGGAAACTGTGAAAGTCGACGACTTGCTTGGGACTGAGTTTATTTTTCTCACGACCCCGCGTTTTTCTAAAGGTTGTTTCAACACACCTTTGGAACACACCCCTAAACCTTTACCAACAGGCTAGAAAGGGATTCCTTTCATAGTGGGCTAGGGGATTGCCTGGGGTGTGCTCTACGGGTGTGTTGTAATTTTCTTGGAGTTTTTCTATGACTCTGAAAGTTTTGGGGATTGAAGGGAATGAAAGGGATTCCGGAATTCAACAAGGTCCTGAATTCAGGATTGGGAACTGCATTTTTGCCATAAATTGCCCACGAGGTTTGATGATAGCATCGTTGATGAAGAAGATGTCTTTGAGCAAGCTCAATGTTTTGTGTATGTAATCTTTAAGTGTTTTTAAAACCCATAGGATCCATGCCGTGGTATATTTACCTACATTTACCAGTTTACCATAAAATCAACCTTAGATTTAGGTAAAGATACAATCGTCCCATGGATGGTACGGATACTTTTCAAATCTTTTTAACCGTTTGGAAAGTTCACATACCTTGGTTTTTTCCTATCTTGTCCGCCATAAACCTGCAAGGTGAAAAGTATTTCTTTGTACAGTATGGCAGGTATAGCTGGTCTCTTGGCATTTCTAGAATGGCATTTGGGTCGCATTTGTCCCAATGGTAACACGCCACGCCATTTGCAACGTTTTCACCAATGGCTTTACATCACTTATTTTGCCTTGAGTGGCCTTGGTTATTTGATGGAAGCGATTGGAACCACTGCGTTTCTAGGTCAAAACAGTCTTTTGATTCGCTATTCCTACTAGGATGTCCATGAAAGTTAGTAACGATCGTTAGTAAGTTGGGTTAGTTATAACCTATTTAGGGGACGTATCCAACCTACATATATTGGGGTTATATATATAATCTAGTTACCAGGGTGCCAGCAGGACATCCCAGTAGGCTGCTTTCATGCATTTTTCCTATAGGCAAACTGGGAAAAACCCAAGCTAAATCACTCACATGCATCCTTTTCAGATCCTTGGGTCCAGCATCCTAACAATTTAACACATCAACAGTATGATTCAACGTTTCCCCAATATGTGCTACAACATTGCAGCTTTGTCTTTCCCCGGGCTCACCTCTTTGGCAAAAACCCTCCCCAAAGGATAGGTTCGAATCACACGAAAACCCAACTAGGTGGTGGTTTCAATTTTTTTTATGTTCACCCCTACTTGGGGAAGATTCCCATTTTGACTAATATTTTTCAATTGGGTTGAAACCACCACCTAGCCAAACTGTAGATAAACTGTACCTACATCGCACATCATTTTTGGTTTGTTTCCCCCCCCCCTTCCCAAAAACCATCTTCCAGTGCCAATCCTCCACCATCCCAGGTTTTCTCAGAGAAGTGGTATAATCCTCTTCATGGTGAGTCGTTTCTTAGCGACTTTATCTTTAGCTCCTTTCCTTATCTTAGTCAATGGTGTTGGAGAGGCTTTGTGGCCTTCCAGGGTCTGGCGGTCTTTGTGGATTTTGAACAGTCTTTTTGTGCTGATCTCATTGATACTTGGATTTGAAACAAAAAGGTGAGTTTCCACCGTTTTAGGGAAGAAGGGATCAACTTGAATATCAAATTCACTTTGATTTGTTTATTGAAGATGGTGCCTCTATGCTTATATGGTGCTTTTATCCGGATTCGGTCCCATGGGATGGATGAACATCACCATGAACTTTTGCACCATTTCCAGGAGAGAATATGTTTGGGTCACTTGTTTTCCTGGCAAAAGTGGCAAACTCATAAACCATTTGAAAGAAATGATGTATATGATGTATGTTGGGGTTACAACTTACTTAATATCATATCCTAACAAGCAAATCCAAGGATATGGGTATTATGGATGGTGATTGATCACACCGATTTCGCCTTGACGACTGTTGCATATCTACTGGCTTGCGTACACGGCTACGGGGCCGTGATTTGGGCCATTGGCAGTTGCATCTTCTGCCACTATCGAATCAACTGCGTGGCAGCGATGATCTTAACATTAAGCCTCGCCGCACTGGCAGTCATGGATATCTCTTGCGGTCCAGCCGGTCATCATGAATGTTATGTTAAATGTTTTACTTTTCCAGGAGGACATTATTTGTTGGCTTTTGTACCCATCTTTTTTGCATACACTTTGCTGCTTGGTGATGTTTTTTTGGTAACTTTTTTTCATGTTTTTTTTGAGTTTGGATGCTTGGGGAGATGACATAACTTGACCTGACTTGAAAGCCAGCCATGAAGGGATTATGGGATGTATCCCATATCAGTAAAAATCTCCAAAACCCAGAGGTTTTTTCCATCAACAAAAACAAACAACCATTCCTTTCTGTTTTTTTTTTTGTATCGGGGGGGCAGGGTTCCCTAATGTTTGAGATAGTAACTTATATATACTAAATAGTTGAATCACACCTTCACTTAACTTTTTTTGGGTGTCGTTTTTTTGTCAAAACGACGTTTTTTGTGAATGCCAACCTGTTTTGTCAGGTTGGGTATGTCACATACAGATCCTCCCAAAGAACTCAAGTGGAAAGAAGCCTTGGACTTGTTGCAGATCTTGAGACCCACGGACCCACCGGAATTGCCAACTCAAGGTGAACCAAACTTGTGAAACAATTCGATAAGAAATAGAAGCTGCAGAAACTGATGTACATGATGTAGATTCTTGCAGCTGATAGTGATCTTCTTATGTAGATTTTTATTTTGGAGGAATCACTTGGGGGGGGAATTGCTTTGAAAGAGGTGATTGTTGGACGAGTTTTTGAAGTTTTGGGGATGACATGTGTTTATTTCGTCAAACGAGAAAGCCATAGACATGCAGCATACATTTGGGTGTTTCCAAAAATAAGGGTACCCCAAAATGGATGGTTTATAATGGAAAACCTGATTAAAATGGATGATTTGGGGGTACCACTATTTTCGGAAACATCCATTTACAAGTTGTCGTTTTTTTGCGGGGTTTTTTCACCTCAAAAAAACTCGCTTCCACGATGTCGATGCCTCTGTGTTAGCGGTTAGCGCCAAGCAAAAATGGCGTCGACTCAGATTGAACACCCGAGCGGCCAAGCCGCCCTGGTGTTCAAACAGTGCTACGAAAAAAATCTGGCGCTCGGCGCCAGCGGCAGGAAAAAGTTTTCCCAGATGCGCCCGACATGGGACTGGAAAAAATTTAACCTGCACACCCTAGAAAGGCTTTAAAAAAAACAAATTGGATATAAGGAGGAACATATTCCAGTCCCATTCCTGCAATAGGGGATTCAACAAAAACCAGGGAGGAAATTGAAATTTTGGGTTTTGTTTCATTTCAATCAATGTGCGTTTCACGCAGGTTTCAACACATGAAAAACACGTTTGGGAGTTTGAGATTCTTTCTTGCCATCATTTGCAAGGGCTTCAGAAGCCCCGGAAGATTAACACTGGATTCTGGAGTCATGATGGGCCTTGGTTCAGATGATGAAAATCCTCTGATCCAGGGGGCCCGTATTCTCAGGGTTCCAGCCGTTCATCTTCCAGTTTTGTAGCTAAATTCCGGCCTATTTGATGTTTGTGGATGGTGGTTGGCACTTGTATGTCCAGTGAGCCCCGGGGGCCGACCACCTAATGTGAAACATGATTTTCACCTTGAAACCTGATTGCCATCCATCCACTTTTGATTTTTGTTGATTCACAATGGTGGAAAGGTTGCGTCATTGCCAAGGATACTGTTGATGGTTCAGAATCCTGCACGAGTTATGTAGTTTATCCCATTATTTGCAAGGTTTATATAGGTGGTTAGCCGGATTTCTTCAACTTTGCTTTATATGAGGATTTGGAATCAATGCAGCTGATTTCCAACTACTTACAAATGGAAGGAAGAATAGTTGATTCCAAATAGTTGGAATAGTTGGTTGGATTTCATCCATTTAGAAATAGTTTGGCTGGATTTCAGCCAACTTTCCAACTATTTATAGATGAAATCCAACCAAACTGACCACCTCAAACAGTAAATTTGGTGAACATCTTGTGGAGATGGACTCAAAAATACTCGGAAAACTAACATGCGCCCTGAAAATCAACAGAAGGAACAAAAAAGTCCACATCAAAAAAAAAAGTTTGATTCTTCTTCAATTCCACCAACCCCCCGAGAAATCTAACATAGATAGTTAAAAATGATGGAGTTTTATAAGGGATCTCTTTTCAAACATGTCTATTCCGGGTATCCATGTTAGATTTCACGGGGTGTATCCAAAGTTCCAGGTGTCACCACAATGGTCGGTGCTGCCTTCCTGCATTGTTGAAGATATTATCGAGGTGTGGATGCCTAGGGTGATTGTAAGGGGATGAAATCGTACCCAGTTATATCAAGGATTAATTTCATAAACCAACATATAATATAATGATCCCTATTAAACAACCAGGATTCAATGGAAAATCATAAGGTGTTTTTTCATAAGCCAAATATAAGGATTCCGTCATTAAACCAACCAGTATATAGAATGGAAAGTCAGCCAAGTTTTTTTTTTTCGTGGCACAAATCTTGCATGTTTTTAAACCAACCAAACTCTCTTGGATCTCTTGGTGTTTTTTTTCAAACGATGGAAGCCATTTGCTCATTGGAAATATATAGCCCTGAGGTAATCTACACCCATTTGCTCAGCCCTTGTGAGTTGATTATGTTGGGGTTTTAAGTGATGTAACCTACTGGTCCACTCGGTCAAACTTGTAGCCTTTTGGGGCTAGAAAGAGGTGGCTACAGAAATGACAACAACAAAATAACAAACCGAGATTTGAAGGGCAACACAGTTCAAAGAAAAAAAACTACCGACATGTCGAACTTTACATGGTAAAATCCACCACCAACATCAGAGTCTTTTGGAGGAAAACATTTCTATATAAGTTGGGAAAAGCCTGCAAGTGTTGTAAAAGTTCTTCAAACGCACATTTTTATGTGATCTTTTTTGCTGCTTTCATGAGTCACCCCCCACGTGGTCGTGCGATCTCTTCGGAAACGAATTCATGACCAAACCGACCCCCAACAGGAATGGCCTTTGAAGATTATTGGTGAAGCTTCATTGAAGGTACAGTATCTATGTCTTTTACATCTTTTACCCAAATGATTTTTGGCACAGGTTTTAACAAAAAGATGGATCCCATGTTATCATCTTCTTTTCTTTCCCACCAACGTAACATTAACCTCCCAAAGGCTTGGATTTTTCAGATAGACATCCATGTTCTGCCAAAATTCCCCGATCGTCTTCCAGTCATACCATACCAAACCCAAGGTGTTAGGCGACTCGCCTACTTAGAGGTTGGATACGTCCCCAAAAAACTAGGAGAAATAACTAACCCACCTTTACGATCTCGATCGTGAACTAACACCATCACTTCCAGCAGGACATCCTGGTTTTGGGGATTGGTGGGTTGGTGGGTTCCGAACAAAAATCAGCCAAAAGAAAAATCCCGTAGTCTTCCAGTCATACATCCTGTAACATTTTTGGGGGGGGTTGGAGGTCATACCTCCTCCAAACCCCAAGGTGTTAGAAGGGCTTCGCCTCGGGGATTGGGTGGAAAGGTCTTAGAAATCGTGACCAGCATCCAACCTCCCGGGAAAGGAAAATCCGAGGTGCCAAACAACGTGCGTGGGGAGATGCCGAATGCCAAAAATCAATGGGGAACAAATGATAGGGGGGTTTTAAGTAAGCACCCCATTTTCTTGAAGGAAAATTTTGGATGGCTGGGGGTTTTTAGGGGGTTTCAGATATTTCAAGTTTTAGGTTGGTTTTATGGGTGATGTTTATAGTTTTTTTTAAGGGATTTCAAGTTGAAAATTAACAGCAAGGTGTTTTTCCAGGTGAGTAGTTGGTTTTTGGGCGACGTGGGGGCCAAATTGGGTGTTGGACTAAGGGATTTCTATATATGTTTTGTTTGATAATTCCCTATGCGGAGACACACCAGAAATAGCTTGATTTTCAAAAAATATAGAAGTTGTTGATGAAGATGATCAGCTTGTCACCATAACAGAATCTTAATCATTCTGAATCATCAAGATGAAAATCATTCATTAACTGGGTGGTGGTTTCAAAGATTTTGTATTTTCACCTCTATTTGGGGAAGATGAACCCATTTTGACGAGCATATTTTTCCGATGGGTTGGTTCAACCACCAACTAGCTCATCATTTCTCCCTTTGTCGCCTTCATATAAGCCTTGCATTGTTTTTCTGAGCCTTTCTTTCAGTCGGCGTTTTGGGGGTGAAAACCGGGTAGGATGAACACACCCACTGAGCAACCAACACCAACGTCGAATCATGTCAGCTGCCGGATTGCTTGGGAGAAATCATGTTTTTTTCCGGATATTGGGTAAATATCATTTTTTAAAGCTAAGTTTACTAGTTGGAAATGGTTTTTGTTTTTTTGTGCATTTCTTTTTGGTGGTGTTTTTTGGGTCCCAAAATAGTTTCGAAAGACACACCTTCACTTTACAAATCTGTGAATCCCTGACATTTTTTGAAATCTGACATGCCGGGTGATGTTTTTTTTTTTGAATTTTGGCGCCCCACGAAATAGGGGAAGTTGCGACAACCATGACATGAAAACCAGGGGCATCATGGACATTAAAGGTTGCTTGTTTTTTTTTTGAGAGGGGGAATGGTTTGTATTTGACAAGGGCATGGACCAACAGATGGACACAAAGTGAAACATTTGTTGAGATGTCATATTTTTTCTTTGAGATCCCAACTTGCAATTTGCTTAAGGTGATTCCTGATCCTTTGATTAATCACCATGAAATCAACAAATTTGGAGGGATATTGATCCTGTGGATCTTCTAGCCATGTATTTAAGTGTATATCTAAAGGGTATCTGGGCAAATTATAACAACCTCAGCCGAGGTCACTAAAGTTTGTTTTAGTAAGGGAATCCCCCCAAATCCGTTTAATTCAGGTCTCGGAATTATACTGATTTGCCCAGATATCTTGTATCTTAAAAAAACACTTGCAAAGTTGGGAATTGTAGGTACCATGAAGCTTGAAGAAACCACTAGTGTTGATGGAAGAAACCCTACACCACCTGGGATGCAAAAACACCTGTAAATAATAGGATGAACTACGCATCAAGTGGTGCAGGATTTCTGAACCATCAACAGTATGACTGGAGCCCCAAAAATATACCTTCACAAAAAAACATCCAACAGTCACACCTTCTCCTCTCTTGAGGTATTCGCCAGGATGTTTGGGCGATGTTTAAAACCCTCAAGTTTAAAATGGAACCATCAACAACACCACCACCACCAGCAGCAACCGTCCAACGCCTTGGTCCTTGGTGGCACCCAGTTGTTCCTGCACCTGGATTCGCAGCTCTTGTTGCTCTTAGCCATGACCTTGGACTCCTTGGACCAATGGGTCCGGTGGTTGGGGATGGCCTTGGTGAAAGGGTTGAAGGGTCATTGAGATATGGAGGAAAATGGGATGTTGAAGGGTTGAGGAGGAAACAGTTTCCTAACTTCTGTGTCATCTTTGGCGGCATTTTGGCATTTTGGCGTTTGTTGTTGTTGTTGTTGTTTTTTTTTTTGGGGGGGGGAGACAAAAACAGGTTGGCAGGTGGGTAGGGAATTTTTCAATTTGTGCATTTGTTGTAGGTGAAACTTTGTGATTTCTTAAAAAAGTTAAAAACGAGGCAAGATTCGTGTGCCACCCTGGGGACCGCAACATTGGGATGAACTTTTGAGTATTCCAGGGGGTCAATCGTTTTGGATCCAAATGATCATGCGATCCCATCTTCCTCTTCATCATTTTTGGGCTGTGAAAATCCCAGGTTGCATCTTGCAACTTGCCCCACCTTGGTTGGTCGTTAAGGTGACCTTCATGTTGGGCAATGGCAACCACGTGAAGAATCCTAACTTACGTGGTAAGGCTGGGATTCCTTTCAAAGTCATGGCTCATGTCATGGTTCGGATAAAATTTTCTGGGAGATTTTGTGGTTCAACAGGTTAGTTTTGAAAGGTGGTTTGCTATCAGATAATTTTCCGGGTGATGTTTGAGGTTCAACATGTTAGTTTTCAAGTGTGGTTTGCTAGGTGGGGTGGTTTGCCGGGATATGTTTTTTTTAATTGTTCACCTTGAAAATATGGGAAGAGGAATCCATTTGTGACACATGTTGTTCAAATGGGTGTCTCAACCAACAACTAGTACATGCGGGGGAACGGCAAGAAACATCTCCAAAGGTCTGTAAATGTTGAATGGCCACCATACATTTCTCTCCATACTGTACCCACCAAACATCCTCCAAACCCGGAATTTCGGAAGAAGAAGTAAGTACAAGTACCTGGGACCCAAATGAGCCACAGAACTGTTAAATAGGAATCCTTATACTGTCTTTTGTTAAATCCCCACATAACTGGGTAGTAGAATCCCCTACATACCCTAAACGACCCGGGTGTTTTTCATTGCTTAAATGATATTTATTTTGGTTGGAAAAGGCATTGTTCTAGAGGGGACCCATCATATTCTAGTCTAGTTTTTCACCGGTCTATCTCATCCCAAACAAGGCGTGAAGTCGTTTTTTTATCAACTTACCTTTCGCCTTTTTGGGCAAAAACAAAGAAGCTTTTATAATGTTACACATGCAGTACCAAAGAACAACTAACAGTTCACAGCCAACTGCTAGATATACCAAAACGTTCAATAGATATTGTAAACAAAACTAAAAGAAAGATAGAGAAAACCAACAAACAAGTATGAACACACGACACATAAATGAAACATGACATACTGCAAAAATAGACAAGATTTAACTTTTCAAATCCTTGACATGTTCATCGTATCAATCATCCACACTGCAGAATCAACATGAACTTACACTCTTGTAAACTAACATAGCAATGGAAAATGGACCCGGACTGAAGATGTATTTCCTATTGAAAACAGGGATATTCCAGCCAGCTATGTTAGTTTAGTAGAGGGGATATGATTTGTTTTCTCTTTCCGGCTTCCGTCATTTTGAATTGGGAGATTCTCCCCCAGAACTCTGCAAATGGGAATACTCACCCCCCAGTTGTTGCCCCGTCACCTTGCCAGGCTGCAACCATTTTGAAGGGTTTGACCTCGTCTCAACTGGCATGTTTTTGCATGCATCATCGGTGGAAAGTAATATGGGAACGAAAAGACCATGGGTGGTGCCCATGAAATTTTTGTAATGTAAGTTACAAGTTACTGAAAAACATGTTCTTTTAGGTTCAGGTGGATAGAAAATGTTTTGCAACTCATGTGTGTTGTCAGGACATTGGGTGTTTGGTCATGGTGTAAGGAACCAGAACCCAGAAAGAATACATGTTACATTGTTCGGCAAGGATTTTACTAGGGTTAAGATTCATCTCCCAAGTTATATATGATGTTATTTTGAGAGAAATATAGGAACAATCGTATTTTTCTTAAACGTATTGTTTTTTTTGCCCTGGAATTCCGAGACACCACTTTTAGACCAACGCAATGGCATGGCCTAAACAACGGGTTTTTTCAAAAAACCCTCGGTGGATCAGCAGCGGATTTTTCCAGCGGATCGGCTGCAGGCATTCGGAGTATCGACATTTGGTGGAAAACTCGCCTGTCTTGGCCAATGATATCATTCCTGGGTTGGGTTGTGCTCAGATTTACACCATGGCAGCTGGGGTAGTAGATATATATGATATGCACCCCCGAAGATGAACAGCTGGAACCTGAAAATGAAGGTTTGGAAGATGTTTTTCCTTTTCCAGGGGTGTAGTCTCAGGTTCCATGTTCATCTTTCTGAGCGTATACATTTTTACATCCTATACAGCTAGTAACCTGTCTTGGTTGGGTTATGCTCAGATAATGGTTAATTGAGCAATGAGAAAAGGGACCCTTGTTGTTTAGGGTATAGGTTGGGGATGAAATACCACACAGGTATACGGGGATTATACTAAACCATTAAAAGAATTGCTATTAAAGAATCGGTATAATGGAAAGCAAGAGGTTTTTTTTTGTGGCTCAATTGGTGGTTTGGGGCCCGGTGCTTTGGATTCCTTTTGGATCCCCGAACATGAAAGGGATTGGAATTCTTGGGGGTATCCCTAGAATTCCAAACCATGAGTTGATTTGCGCATATTTTTACCATCGCAGCTTGGGGTAGATACATACATTTTTTCCTCCGGTTAGTAACAGTTGAATTGGTAACAGATGATTATAAGGGTTTAAGTGAAGGATTCTACATTGGGAAGCTGAAAAGGCATGGTGTCTGAAAGGAATCTACCTTTTACGGAGGTTTTAGTTTCAGGTATCATGTTGGTCCTCGCGCAAGTGTATTAATCCCCCTTAAGCACTCCTGCTTATGTGCCTTGATTGGTGGTGGTCGGGGAGGTGGTCTTCACCGGCTTAACCTGAAAATCAATGGCTGGAAGATACATATGTCCTTTCGGGGCAAAAGGCCTATGTTCAGGTGCAAACTGTTAGTTTCTCGGAGTGTATATCTTTTGCCATGCCTAACGTGTTTTCTTTTGGGGAGGTTCAGGATTGGTAACCTTTGTGTTTTTCGGGGTAACTTCAAAAGATCGGGTTTTATCAACTAAGTGATTTGGGAAGATGATTTACTGATATTTTATGCCAATATGTCGCACTCACTGAAATTGTAAGATGGCAAATGAAACAATTGGTCGGTTGACGATCTATAGGCAAACTGTGAGTTTTGCGGAGCCGGCCAATAAAGTTGCTTTGTTGAGGTGCATTCGAGTCTTCACAGCGGTGGAAAAGACCAAACAGTCGTTGGTTTTCCCAGGGATAGGATGGGGTTTGGAAAGTGGGAAGACGCAGATAATCTTGATAGGTCCTAGGTTTTTCTCTTGTTTTGAGGGTGGTATGGGGTGTCAACATTGTAAGATATTGTTTTGATTCATCAAATTCTTAAAAAATCATGCCGCCATTGTGTTTGGTTTGGTTTGTTGCTGTTATACTAACTACTTGTCAATGCCTATTACACCCAGCAGGTCCCCCCAACGCCCTGCCCACGGTTGGAGGTACTACGATATCCGAATGCAGCTGAAATATCAGCTCCGGATTCCCATCATGGACTCCCGGGGAAGGGGGGACACAGGCGATGACGAAGATTCCTTGGATGTCTGTAAGACCCTCCGAAGTCCCTAAGATGACTGGACAAAATCTCTCTCTCTCTCTCTCTATATATATATATATATATACATACTATTATGAAGATGTATATTTCCTATTGAAAATGGTGGAATTTGCCAATGAAATGTTAGTTTTCACGGCAAAGTGTATACGTTTTTCTTGCAATCATGAGTAACTGCAAGGGTCCAAGCGGGCCTTTTTACCATCCCCCAAATTGAGCAGTGATCAAGTGATCAAAACCTCAACCGACCGCGGGCCAGGTTGCTTCAAAATATTGGGGATGAAATTAATTTATACACAGGTTTTTCCTAGCGATTCTATTTCATGGGTGCCCATGAATTTTTTTCAGTCCCTATTTTCTACCATCTTTTTTTTGGTGTAATGGAATTTCAGGTTTCAGGGTTTTGGGGAAACGTTGCTCAATGATGTTCCCTGATGTTCCATATAACGTTGGACCAACAGGAGCTATTCGAGCGAATGCTGCCTTTAGAGGCGGCGGGATACTTGGAGGTTAATAAGCAGCTTGTGATGTTAGTGTCCGTCCCCAAGACCTGGGGGTTGTGGGATTTTTTGTCCAAATGGCCGAACTTTATGGCGGTAATAAATTTTATTTAAATGGGGTTGATCCTAACTACGGAGCCGAGTCCTGGGATGATCCTCCAAGTAGGCACATTTTGTCCAAATCCCGTAGAATTCCTATAGAGTGGACAAGGTATTACCCCACTACTAAAATGTAGCAACATGTCAATACCAATTTTGGATCATTTTGGTGTATTTACCAATTTTTTATGTTATAAATTTACCTACATCTTACATGCTTTACCATAGAAAATTAACTGAATGTAGGTAACATGGGATATCACATTTATGGATCCTACATGGGGAAAAAATTCAAAATCCCTACCAAAATTTGGCTCCACGAATGGTGCCGCCATCTGCGCCAAAAAGGTGCCATCTCCGGGGAAGTTGAAAGACCCTTAAAAAACCCCAGAAATTTCACATGGATCCTAACAGAAGCCAAATCTATGATCATAATTGAAAGGTAATACCAAACATATATACATTATACATTGTGAACAACCCATCATTTTCGGAATGTTCAGATAGTCAGGGGGTGTATTTTTTTTTTAAATATATCCCAGACTAGATTTGGCAAAGGTGCAATATTCTCAACTTTTGTGTTGACTCTTGGAAGTTAGGATCAATGGGTTAGGATGTAAGTGAATGGGACCTTTCATGGAAGGAGTACATATCACACCAAACGGGAAAACTGGAAAATCATCGACTCAACCACATTTTGGGGAAGGATAATGGTATTTCCCAGGAGGATATTTCATCCCCCATCAACCAGGTGGTGAAACTTCTTTTTTTTGTTTTCACCCCTGGGGAAATGATTCAATTTGACTTACTATTTTTGAGATAGATGGAAACCACCAACTAGAACTATTTTCACTTTTGGTGACTTCTTTTTTAATGACCCAAGGATCCTAACTTAAATGGATTTTTGAGACTTCCCCTCACAACGGGGCTTGCGCCGAGATTTTCGCCGAGAATTCACATTTCACATGAAGAAATGATGGCATCCTGTAGCTGGCCAAAGCCAACCATTCATGGGAATTTAAGGTACCCAACGCCACCCCCCCAAGAAACAAGCCCCTAATAAAGCCTTATTAAGGGAAACCAACGGTGAAAAAAGTCCCTTTGGGGAGGGCACCATGGCACTCGATTTAATGCGGTGGACTTGAGACAAGTCAAAGATCTGGTCAATTGAATCGCGACCGAAAACACGAGTTTGAAAACCCCAAATCCCAGCTGGTGGTAAGAAAAGTAAGGGAAATCCCCGAAAATTTCAGGAAAATCCAGGTTGGTGAAATATTATTCCATTTGGCCAGAAAGATGTGATGTTAACTACCTGCCTACCTTTGGGATGGTGAGTTGAGCTGCCTCTTTAATAATAGAAAAACTAAGGAATCAAAAGGTCACGGATTTTTCATCAACCTGGTATATTCAGGTTTAATTTTTCTACCTTTTTTTTTATTTGGGGAAAATATATAATATAAAAACCCGTCGGGTTGGAAAATCCAAAGAACTACCAACCAACCAGGTGTAATTTTCGGGATTTTTTTGGAAGCTGTTTGGATTGCTACTTGGATGTCCCGGTTTGAAGGAAGTGCGTTAGGGATCAAAGGTTTTTCGGATCAGTGCGGCGAAAAAAACTCCAACATACCCCAGGTATTTCATAGGTATTTTTAGCCCATTTCACGAAAACCATTGATCCTAACTTCCTTCCCGGGACATCCAGTCGTACAACTGATGTTGTTCCTTATGGTCATTGCCAGCGGCATCGTTTTTCAGAAGTCCCAATTTGACGTGTCCAGGCGCATAAGAAGGCGCTGAAAAGCTTCGCCACGGAGAACCCTGATGAGTTTCTGAAGTTCTTAAACAACTTGTGCCATCCATCCCCTTGGAGATGGTGGTCCCCTTGGAGATGGTGGAACTGGTAGCAGTTGATAGGATGTATACGTAGTGATTGATTCTGTTGTGTCCTCAAGGGTCCAAAGTACCTACACTCCGGTAAACTAGCATAGCAATGTAAGAGTCATCAATTGTCATTGTAGATATACTTCCTATTGAAAAAGGTTGATTGCGATGTTAGTTTACTGGAGGGTAGCTTGGCATGATAGCAACTGAGCCTATAACTCCAAACTTAAGGGCAAATATGTTTCCCAGAAGTGTTTCTATTTTCCAGTCCTGAAAGTACTTCGGCACTTCGGTTGAAACCACCAAATCGCCCCAGGAATCCTAGCTACTTACAGGAATACTTTGGACCTTTAAGTAATGGGAATCCCAGGATATTTTGTAGAAACACTTGAGAAATGAGAAGTGAGGGACGCATGCGTATAGGCGTATAGGCATGTTTGGATTTTTAGTAACATCATTGTAACGAATTTGCTGAACACATACATCAAACATAGCCCTAGCCCTATCAGGTATCCTCGATAATCAAGAGCTTCAGAGAAAAGAGTCTTACAGCACAAGAATAGGATCAACCTTGATGTGATTGCTGATCATTTTGTGTGATTTGCTCCAACACTGTTGCAGTGTTTGGGTCCGCAAAACAAGAATAATTATCAATGATCCTTGAGGTGGCTTTGGCTGGTCGCAAGCCGTTGAGGTTGTGAAACAAGTATGAAATTCACCACTATCCCTTAAGGTCTTTTGTTTCACCCTTATTGAGCTGCGCTGGTCTTCTAAAAACCTGAGAAGAACACCTCAAAACATCACATTCCGATACAATTAACGTTGACTAACTTAACTCATTTGAGATGACAAGTTGGTGGAATACACCCCGGAAGATTAACATAGAACCTGAAGTCATGATGGGCCTTGGTTCAGATGATTTTCCTCCAGGGGGCCCGTATTTATGCTCAGGTTATTCTCAGCAGTTAATCTTCCGGGGTGTATTTTTTTTGGGAAACTGCAGCAGTTGGCTTTAAGAAAGAACGATTGTGACAACGCTTGTCATTCGATTGGGCCGATTTCCACAGGTGCCGAGTGGGGGGGGGTTGCTGGCAGTGTAGTAGGGAGGTCTCCCCGACAAATGGCCGCAAATTTCAGGAAAATCCAGGTTGGTGAAATATTGTGAATTTTGCCTAGATAAAGTAGAGGCCTGAATTTTGGGCAATTTCACAGTAGTAAATGTAATATCTGCAAATTGTCATTGCTCTTCTCGATCTTTGTGATCGAAGCGCAGCTTGCAGTGCATATTCTGGTGCAATTGGCAGGAGAAGTCAGTTCCCTTTTTTATTTCCCCAAAGAATAACATCGGTTAAACCTGCTATTTCAACC
Organism: Breviolum minutum Mf 1.05b.01; assembly: GCA_000507305.1. Classification (NCBI taxonomy): domain Eukaryota; class Dinophyceae; order Suessiales; family Symbiodiniaceae; genus Breviolum; species Breviolum minutum. The sequence continues at coordinate 84,771 of DF240176.1, forward strand.
TTTGCCCTTTGTCAAATGTCCTCAGGTTTTAATATCCGATACATCTCACAAAAGGTGAACCTTCAGGGAAGCAAAAACGACACCGGTTTCAGTTTTCGGTTTTTGGTTCCTACCATTGATTCCATGCTTCCTACTTAGACCCACCGAACTTCCTTGCTTGAGAGCATGCCAAGTCTTGAAAACTTGCCTTTGGATGCCTTTGGGATATTTTTTCACTTCGGGACAGGACGTACTGAAAGTGCGGTTTTCGTATGTTTTCGTGATGTTGATGGAAGCCAAACATACACAGGTATGTAACGTATATATATATATATATAAGCATATACAACATAGATTGTTAGGTGCAGGGGCCTCTTTATTTGGGCTCTTTGTACAATATAAGGCTATATAAGGCTCTAATTATAGCCTCGCAATGATATATTATTCAAAATCCCTATACATGACCCAAGGAGCCGTCGGTTTTCTTATTGTTTCCCCTTGAAACCTTTTACTTTTTGTAAATCCTGTTTTTGATCAGTGCCGTTGGTACCTGAAACTAAGCAGTGGTTTCAAATATTTTGTAATATCCAATTTGACTTGCGCATTTTTTGTTCAAAAGAAGGGGAGCCGAAGCATGAACTACGTATATTGAACCATTCAAACACAGGATGGGTTCGCCCCCCCTCCACACCCAGGATGCTGGCCCGTCACCAGCAGGATAGGAATCCCCTATAATTAAATCTGTATTTGACTGGATTGCATCCTGGGTTTTTTTCGAAAAAACCTCCCTGAAACTTACAGCAAAAAAGCCCATGAAAATGTTCGACCCCTGGAAGTTTGGAGATTCCTAGATGAACCCAATTTGACGGTTGCATATTTTTCAGTGCTGGGTTGGTGAAAAACCACCAAGCAGCACTGTAAGGATTCCTGTCATTCAAGGGTGATGACCATCCCCCCCTGACAAGGAGTTGACCCTTGACCCTTCGCCGAAGGTGAAGATGATCAGCCGTCCTTCTCCTGGTGTCCCTCGGCGGACCTTGGGGGAAGATGAGCAGAATTTGCAGAGTTTTGGTGAGTTGGTGAAAAGTGTATAGTTGAAGGAGATGTAGATCTATATCATTATTGTTGTTATATGAATTAGAGATAATTAGAGAATATATATTGGAATAGTTATCATTACATAATATTTTGATTTGAAAGAATACATAATATGTATGTATATATATATATTTAAAATAAACAGGAATAAACCGCGGGGGAAACACATAGATGAACGTTCGATGCATTATCAAATTGATATTCCTGACTCACCAGGACACAGATGCAGTAAATAGAATTAACCATTAATAGATACGAAATACGTAGAATAAGATCAATAGAGACATTTTCTGCGTAGATTCCTTTTTGGTGATTTTGGATGAACTATCCTTGAAAAAACTTGATGTATGATTACTATTGACACTTACATACTAGTAGATGGGTATGAACATTGGAAAGGTACATAAACACATAATATCGCAGATAAAGAGACGTGTACTCTTGTACCAGTTGGAGAGTAGCTGCAGTCAGAACAGTGATGTTCTTGCTCCAGGTAGTTTAAAAGGTGAACAAAAGCAGTGTGGAAGATTCACAATTCTTTTTGTCAACAAATGCTGGCAGATTCGGTTCAAAGATTGGCCTGACGTTTCAGCTTACTGAAATATCTGCATTTGCCAAGAAGTTTCAGGTTCAAACAGTCCACGTTTTTTAAATGAGTGTCTATATTTTCTGTATCCTAATGTATGAACCCAATTATAACTCAGTTATCTTTTCAAGAACAAGAGGTCCTTTGACGTTGCAGCAGTGCCTGTGAAACCCTGCCAATTTGTGTCTACCTTACTTATGTAGTCATTGCAGCCTATAATCATAGCAAAGCTTGGGGGGCAACAAGTTCTTGTTTGCTACTCCGTCAAAGATCCTTTTGGAGCCATGTCGTTCGAAGTAAAATTGAACACGGTACAAGGCGGTGTCATCACCCTTGATGTTCTCATGACAGACACTGTTCGGGAGTTGAAGGCTATGCTCGTTGAGAAGCACCCTTGTCAAGATCCGATTGAGCGCGAAATCCTCAAAGTGGAGCTGCTGCACAACAGCTCAATCATAGACGAAGCTGAGGCACTGAACTCAGCAAGGTTCTTGGGTGATGAATCCCTAGTGACCGTTGTATATGGAAGAAACGAAGTGGAGGCTGCAGCGCAACATGACATCTGTACACAGGGATGTTTTGCGGTGAAGATTCCCTCCAACGTGACAAGTATTTCCGAGGCTGCCTTCCAAAACTCACGTCAGCTAGTTTTGCTCACAATCCCTGAGTCTGTGAACCACATTGGAAACTATGCCTTTCAAGGCTGCACCTTTTTGGCGAGTATTACTTTGGGTGAGTCTGTGGCTCACATTGGATACTGTGCCTTTCGAGGTTGCACCTGTTTGACGAGCATTACTTGGGGTGACTCTGTGATTCACATTGGGACCTGTGCCTTTGAAGGCTGCAGTTCTCTTCCGAGCATCACTTTGGGTGACTCTGTGACTCACATTGGGGACCATGCCTTTCAAGACTGCACCTCTCTGGCGAGCATCACTTTGGGTGACTCTGTGACTCACATTGGGGACCATGCCTTTCAAGACTGCACCTCTCTTCCGAGCATCACTTTGGGTGACTCTGTGACTCACATTGGGGATGAAGCCTTTCAAGACTGCACCTCTCTGGCGAGCATCACTTTGGGTGACTCTGTGACTCACATTGGGGACCATGCCTTTCAAGACTGCACCTCTCTTGCGAGCATCACTTTGGGTGAGTCTGTGACTTACGTTGGGACTTCTGCTTTTGGTGGTTGCACCTCTTTAGTGAGCATCACAATGCCAGAGTCAGTGGCAGACATGTCGGACTGGTTCGTGGACAGTTCCGTGGCAATCACAACCATTCCTGCAAGGGAGAGAAGGAAACGACGACGGAATGAGTGAGTGAGCGTGCGGATCTGTCATGACCCTGTGGTTTGGTCGGTACAACCAGTACAGCCTGCAGAAAAATAGTGGCATATAGTGGCATATAGTGGCATTTTCAGGGTTTTTCCAGTTCAATGCTCAAAGATCTTGCACCTACTGGAGAAGAGAAATCTAGCGATCATTAGCGAAAAGATGGCAAGGTAGAACTATATAGTAACTGGTGCAGGTTTTCTTCTATCAAGGGTAAACGGTGTGTATACATGTATATACATACATGCTTACATGCATACATGCAGCCCTCTACATTTTAAAACCATTCATTATTGATATTTGATCATACATTTCATTTCTCGGTGGTGGTCTTTTTTTTAAATATTTTTATGTGGGATTTTTTCGACCCAAAGAACTTGGGGGGAGGACGAAGATTCCCAAATTTCTCAATTTGACGACTCGCGCGTATTTTTAAATTGAAATTGCGCGGCACAAAAAAAAACCACCTGGTTTTAGTCGCATCAAGACATTGAATTCCGCGCGTCTCCAGTAAAGAACGCAGTTCCCAAAAAAAAGGGATTGGCCTTTAGACAGCGCCGCGTGGATAGGCGAGGACCTGAGGAAATCATGTTTATAAAACGTCTTAAATCCACCAAACTTTGTTGGGTCGATAGTAGATGTACGAAATTAGTTAAGCTACCCGGGGCTTGTATGACTTATTATGTTTAGATGGTAGTACAGGGGAATTTCGACACCCCCAAAATGGCTGTAGTACCTTCCCCACAGATAGTAGAGAAAATGTTGGTGGCACATGAAAAGTTAGGAAATATTGGCGGAAACTTACCCACTGATCCGACAACCATTGACCTTAACTTCCCGGACATCCTTGTACACGACGGATCTTTTACAGTTTTGAAAGTGGCTGTCCCAGTCTCTTAGTACAAGATGTTTTCATCAGTAAACCAGGTTTGCTTTGAATGTCCCTTCTTGGAAGGCTTCAAGAGAGGACCTGGAGTGTTGTTTAAAATGATATGCTTCAGCTTCATCACCAACCCCTTTTCAAATGGTGGTGTTTGGGGGAATTGATATAGCGCAAACCCTGGCAAAACACAAATCCGCAAAATTTGTAAACTGTAAACTTAGTCCACGCCAATTTTTTTTACTGGACCAGTGAGAGTGGTTAAGTCAGGGGCTAGGCCCATGGGAAACTTGGGTGAAGAAACAACTGAGGGACAAACGGAGTAACTGAACATAGCATTTGCCCACATGCATCTCCAAAAAATCGGGGATTGCCATGCTGGCTCACCAACAATGAGGGTATGGCCCCCCTGAAATTCGCATAACCCCTGACAATAGACCATCCCAAAAGGATATTTCATTTTCCAACGATTGATTTTCAGGGGCTGAGTTAGGTTCGCAGAGTGTATCTACTACGTTACTACATCCTGCCTTAGTTCAGTACGCTTGGTTACATCCCCTACCTGCTGGGGAAAATGCCAATTTCATCAACCTCAATGTGTTGGTTGATGTTGGTTGCCCAACTCTGCCACGGCCAAAAAAAATCCAAGCAGACGGAATAGAACTAAGGGGGTGGTTTCGAATCTTTTTAGGCCTAGCTGGTGCTTAGAAAGGAACTAAGGAGTTGGGGGGTTCTTAAACAGACACTCTAGTCTTCCAAACCGTTAATTCGTGTCCAGGTTTTTTAGGCTGCAGCAATATCTCAGTTGCACCTCGTAGAGAAGTGACCGCAATGGGGGAAGAAAAACCTGTTAAGAATCAACTCTCAGTGGGTTGTTGGAAGGGAAACATCAAAATCACAGAGTTTATGATAACATTTTCCCATCAACAGAGGGGCTTTTCCTAGTTCTTGAAAGTGGCGGAATAGGCCAGTATACTTCGCTTCGCCCAGCTTAGTTTGTCCCCACCAAGACCCTCATTTCTTCAAACTTTTTTTGGAGACCCCTTTCGATTTCTTGGCTCTACAGGCAGTTGCTCTGTGGCACTGCTGCGTGGGCTGTCCTCAAGGGAAATCGGAATAACGCAGGAAGACGCATCTACAGTTCGGGCTATTGTGTGGGAGACCTCTTGAAATCTTTTCGAGAAGTAAAATTTGGAAGATGAGAAAGAGCATGTTTTTTTTTTTCAGACATGTTGATTCCATGTATGATTGTAAAAAAAATCTAAACCTCTTTTAATTATCTACATATCTACATGTGTGAATCCTTTTGCTACCCAGTTTGAATAAAGCCGCTTGGCTGTGCACCCTGAACTGGACATACTCGCTGCGGAAAAACCCTGCCAAATGGAAAATCGCCTCAATGCTACAATCTGCATGTGTTGTTGTTGTTGTTGTTGTTGTTGTTGTTGTTGTTGTTGTTGTTGTTGTTGTTGTTGTTGTTGTTGTTGTTGTTGTTGTTGTTGGTGTTTTTTGTTGGATTTCTTCCGTGAACTGTTCCGATTATTCTTGTTGATGTTTGTTTCCGTTAGTTAAACCCCAGTTGCTTTTGTTTGGAAGCCTTCTCTTTGATGATCAACATCTCGAAAGTAGACTTGAAACGAGAGATTGCGATGCTGAATGTTCGCCCGCCCCAAAATTTCTTGACACCACCACTTGGATGTCCCAGGAAGTTAGGTGGTAAATGGGTTATAACCCCAAAATACCCCATTTTTAAGCCGGTTATAACCCACTTTTTGCTAGCTTCCAGCCGGACCTCCAAGCAGGATGAGGACTTGCATTCAGCCTTCACTGAGGCATGTGGCCGCGAATGGCGCGCCGAAAATTTGGGTAAACTGCTGGCCTGCTTATAACCATTGGGAAAGGGGCTTCCCGTGTTTAAAAAGGGAACGGTTGTTGTTGGAGATGACCTTCCCCGGTATGTAACATTTTGACACACGTGAAGAGGTGCTGAATTTCAAAGGAGGGAATTGAAAGTAGTTATTTTTCAATCATCACTAGGTTGAGGTGGAAGGAGTTACTAACAGGATGTTGAAGAAATGAGAGTGCAAACCTTCCAAAAGTTTTGTCATTTAGTAAAAGGCACCAAGAAAATATTTTTTCCCGTGGGAACTGCATTGAAGTGGCGACAGCTGGTGTACCGCTCCGCAACGCAAACTAACATGTGCTATAGTACCTCCTCCATTTAGTTGACAAAACTCCTTGAAGGATTTGCATATAGTCTCGTTTTTCAAAATCGATTCCTGTAAATATTTTCCAATCGACTCAAAAGGTGATTTGAAATTTTGAACAAAACTTTTACCCCCCAAACTCAGTCGTTTATCCCGGAACGGAGGATCTAAGGAGCTTGGATTTGAGTATCTCCCCAAATCCAATGGGCTTCAGCCCAAATCCAATAGACGAGTGGCAAGGGGCCTTTCTAATATTTGACTGAAATATTCCTAGTCCACCTCTGAATGTATGGGTTTTTGTATGATCTACTTGAATCATATAGTTGGTAAATAGTTAGGATCACCCCCCATTTTTTAGCTGTTTAAATAGGCTGTTTGGAAGTGGAACAACCTCAATTAGGGGACGTACTAACCATGCTTATTAACCACTTAATAGATGGGATGATGGGATGATCATCCAAGTAGTAGGGGGAATCTTTCCAACATGATCTTTCAGAAATCTGGTTTCCCTGCAAATCATGCAGTAAATTCTGAATTTCAACCGGTTTTCGCAGCATTGAGGCCATCAAGAGCACATGTTGACCTAATTTCAGATGTTGAAAGCAAACAGTTCTTGCAAATAGATCAGTGTGTCGCCATGTTTGGTTGACAACAAACACTGGGTGGTGGTCTCAAATATCTTTTACTTTCATCCCTAGTTGGGGACATGATCCAATTTGACTGATATTTTTCAAAGGGGTTGAAACCACCAACTAGAACATGTCCGAGCAACAAAGAACAAATTTGGGATGTTGCTGTGCTTCGAATTCTTTAGTATCTTCTTTCAAGACTTTCCAGCTTCGTGTTGATTATGTAGATAATATGCACTGATCAAACATCACAGCAAAGGTGGTTTACTGAATCACTTTTTTTAAACAACATTAAAAGCGTCAACATGTTAGCAATATGTTGGCAATTTTCATCAAAGTTGCATTACAGTTCGAATATGAAGGGTCACTTTGTTTGCATTTCCTTCCATTCGTCCAACATCGTAGCAAAAACGCCAAAACCAAAGATTTCCCACACAAAAAAAGGAAATCCACACGGCACAACAAGCAGTAGGTGGTGGCAACTCAAACATTTTTTGTTTTCACCCCCCGAACCCCGGGGAAGATGAAGCCATTTTGACTCATATTTTTCCAGATGGGTTGGTGAGTTCAACCACCCACCAACTAGTCGTTTCCCATCGCTGCAGGTGATGATACCGAATGCTGCCCTTTTGCACCCAAGGTCCCAAAGCTTGGTTGCGAGTGGTTTGGGTTTGAAAGGGGTACGTTCCATGGGACCCCAAAACCTACATTTTTAGAGGTTTTTGATGGTAAATAACCTGGTTTTAGGTAGCCAAAACCTTCATTTTTCATGGTTTTGCGGGCTCATGGTTGGAACTGGAAGGGTTTGGGTTTAAACCGGTTTGGTAAACCTTCCCCCTCTTCAACCCCCACCAATTTGGTCTTTTCGGATTTTTTTTTCGAAACAAAACAAACCTGCCAGTTTTGTGAGTTAGGACCAGAAATTGTTTTGCTGATTAATTGTAGGGTTTCCTTTTTGAAGTATTGTTGGCGAAAAAAACAAACGCCATCCATCATGACCACACAAATCCAGGATCAGGTTGTGCTGGCAAAAACCGCGCATTTTGATATTTTGCGCTGTGACATGATGATCTAAAATCCAAGAGCGGGTATTTGCATCCCAAGAAAACACTCTAAAGACTCTACATTTACAATTTACAATATCTAGGTGGTGGTGGTTTCAAATATATTTCTTATTTTCACCAATATTTGGGGGAAGATTTCCAATTTGACGAACATATTTTTCAGATGGGTTGGTTCAGACACCCACTAGATATATATTTTTTTAGCCAAAAAGGCGTAGGTAAATCCTCCAGTCCCCGTGCCGCCGTTCCTGAGATGTTGGCCTTCGGTGCCAAAGCGGCTTGGGGCCATCATGCCTCCGAGACGTCGGATGATGAGTCAGAGATGTGTCCCAACTTCAGCAGTTCTGTTGGGTGAGCCCAGGGTTTTTGGTTGGGAACGTCGTTGTGCAGGAAGCAAGATGATGAGTATACACATTCGCATCATGAGGAGCAATAATTCTTTTGGACGAGCATTTGGAACCAACAAATCCTGAATGACGAGGAAATGAGTAAGAATTCGTGGGGGGTTGAGCACCAACCACCTAAATTTGTGTTGGTTTTTGGTGGAAATTCGCAAGAAATCACTTCCAAAGTTCAAATCTGAATCCTGAAATTTTGTTGGGGATTCGGTATACAGTTTCAGCGAGCTCAGTTTCTTCAACCATTCATATTGAGAGATGAGATGATCACTTGAGCCTTAGTAGACAGGCAGAAGGTTACCCCCAAAAAATGATCAATTTTTCGAAAAAGGGACCATTTCAAAAGGAAAGGATAGAAAATCATCTTCCAGTCCCAGCAGTGTTCAGGGGATATGTTTTCGGAGGAGGAGTTTTTTTTGCCAACTACCCAATGTCCCTATTAGGAGTTGAAGAAAAACGAGAATCTGAATTTGAGGATCTGAAACTGATTTGATACATTTGAAGATGAACCCTTTCCCAGAGAACTACACGGCAACTCCAAAAATTGAACGATTTGGTGTGTTTTTATGGTTTTCCTCTCTTCTGTGAGTTGAACAGGGTCCATATTTCGTGCCATTTTGGGGTGTACATCGTAGTGCATGAATTCAACTAATCACTAAAAGACCAACTGTATGGTTTGAACAAAGACAGGTATATCATGTATATCTATACGAAAAAAAAGAGCACATCCCGGAAAAGAGATATTGTGTTTTTGTTTTTTTCTGGGCTTCTGAACCAGCATTTCTTTGGTATACATCAAATCTGGTATGACATGTATATACGTATATGCATATATGCCCTTCCTTGCTTGGGGTTGGATATATGCCGTGTCTTGCTGGCCCAAAACCGGTTGGTTGTGCGTTAAACCTCCCAACCCTTCTGGAAGCTAAGGCCAAGGCTGTGGCCAAAGGTTCTGAAAACTCAACGGCTCCAGGATCTCGTAGCTCAGGTGCCGGGTTGGTTGGAAAGGAGTAGATGTGTGGGGGTATTTATATGGACGTTTCGAAAATAGTGATACCCCCAAATCATCCATTTTAGTAGGGCTTTCCATCATAAACCATCCATTTTGGGGTACCCCTATTTTTGGAAACACCCATATATCTAGTGAACCAGCCAATAGATTCATATTGTTGATGCTTCTCGCAAATCCAACCAAAACAAGTCAATTCGAAGGTTCGTCGAAATTTTCATCCCGAAATTTTTGGGAAAGATTCCCTTTTTGACGGTTGCATATTTTTCAAAGGGGTTGAAAGCATCAACTAGATATCCTCCTGAAATTTTACCCTCCTTGAAAACTAACATTTCTGGCTAGAAAATCACCATTTTTAATAATGAGGAGATACATCTTCATTCATGGTTGCTTTTCCATTGTCATTTTTCCAAAATATATAGCCATATTATGTTTGAAGCCGGAGCGTTCCATTTTCCATTCTCATCATTTGGTATTTGATGTTAGTTTGTTTGGGTGTAGGTGTCTAAACACCTTTAATACTACAAAAAGATTGGAGGGTGGAAATGTAACAATTCTTCAAAATTAACAAGAGATGTGCTGGGAGTTACGGTATAGTGGGTACATTTATTTACTGTAGATGCGGTAATAAGGTCTAAATTGCTATTATTTCCCTATGGGTTGGATGGTCATCAACTTTAGATAGTAGGGGTGTTCTATGACCCTTGGCACTAACATGGGGATAGTTTTCCCGTTCTAAGTGATTTTGGAATTTATTTTTGAATGTATTTTCGATTTTTGGGTTTTCCTCTTGAATCAATATATTTTTTGACTTTAAGATATCTTTTTTTGGGGATGCGAAAGCTTCCCCCTGCCAAGATTGAATCCTGGTAGGTTGAAACAACCTTTAGAAACTTCGGGACAAGACAGATTTATATACAGTATATTTGCATAGAAGCTATAACGAATAGGATCCATGGGACTGGTACATTTACCTAGATTTGGTTGATATTTGAGGTAAAGTGATATAAAAAATCTGAGAAAAAATCAACTTGACAGAAAAAAACAATATCTGACATTTTCCCATAGCATCCAAGGAACTGGTAGATTTACGCTACATTTACCATATTTGTACCATTAAAAAACCAACCATGTCATGTTTCGGTAAATATACAACCTGGAAGATTAACGGCTGGAACCTGAAGTCATGATGGTTTGGTTCAGATGATTTTCCTTTGCAAAATGGGTGGGTTTTTAGGTTCAAAATGTTAATCTTCCGGGGTGTACCAGTCCCACCGGCATTTGGGAAGCCCAGGCGAAGATTACGGATTCCCATGGGGACGAACCGGTAGGGTTTACCTATACATGAAAATCCCATCGTTAAACATCGAGGGTTTTTCCTTTACATTCATGGTGTGCATACCATGATTTTTCCAGAAGGACCCGGGGAAATGGAGGTTGTTGACTTTGGAACTTCTGATTTTTTGAAAGGGGGATTTCGGGAAAGGATAGAGATGACATTTTTTCAGATCCCATTATGAAGTGTTAGGTATCCAACGGCCCTTAGGACCGGAGTCGACGATTTGAGTTGCTTTAGTTGGAAATTTAGATTGGCAAGGGACCAGAGAGGTTTCCCAATTGCCAAGAATCGGTGCAGGATTTCTTCAACAATTTAAGAAACTTAAGGTTTACCAAATGTGGTTTGAATGATTGGGGATCCCAATAAAACGCTCCAGAACAGCAACTAGTGGCAAGTTTTCCTTTTGCCCACAATTTTGCCCGGGTGAAATGCTGAACAATCGAACAAGCCTGCAACAAAGCAATAACCTGTACTGTACACTACTTGGATGATTATCCCACTCAGCGGCAATGCTTTACAGACAACTTGTATCTGGAAATTGGAAGCACATTGGGGGTCTCGCAAGCAACATATATCTTTCAAAGAATCTCGGGGAGATTTTTACTCTGCGAATTTGGGGAAAATATCCATCCAATTTGACTTCCGCGTAGTTTTCAAATAGGTAAATGATGGTATTCATTTGTAACATGAATTTTTGCTTTGGAATGATGTTGTCGAAATTTGTAATATCGTTTTGCTGTCCATTGTTATCAAATGGGTTTCTTCAACCACCAGCTAGAAATCTAACACCACCTGGGATGTAAAAAAACCCTGTAATTAATGGGAATGATATACCTATCAACTGTTACCATCAACTCGAAAAACCCAACTAGAAATCATCATCTTCGCCCCCCGCGTGTCTTTAGACGTCATGAATCTCATGGATGGGATGTGGATGTTTTTGTCCAGGTGTTGAACTCAGAGATGATGAGGCAAGGAGTTGGGAGTTGATAACGTGAATTTCCTCATTATGGTCAATGGTTGGTGGGATGTTGGTTTGGAGTTCCTTCCCGGAAATATAAAATGGCAAATTTCCTGAAAAAACACATTGGCCGGCCAAATCTTGAAGATCTCTTGAGAGATTTTTGTTGGTTGTTTGCTTTTGATTCATTATATTCATGGAAACAAAAACTACTGAAGAGTTTATTTTGACTGTTCCAAAGGTCCAGCAGACTTTTGAAAAACAAATCCTAGACTTGGTGAACCTAAACCCACCAACAAAAATCTCAAAGCACCAAACAGTACCCAGACGCTCCATGTATGGATTATTGTTTAACTACATGAAAGGTGGAAAAGTGTGGCCAGATTCCAGGAAAAATGTAGGTAAAGATTCCCTACATGGAGCATCAGGGGTAAATCTCAGGGGATAACCTCCGGAGGTTAAATATCTCCTAGAATAGGTGCCCCCAAGTGGGGTGTCTTTAAGGGGGAAGTATCTTCCCAAAAATGACCAGATTGCCAGAAAATTGGTTGGTGAAATATGACTTTTTTTTCTTTTAGTGGAGACGCAAGTTGGTGAAATATTATGGGAGTGATATTTGGCAATACATATAACACAATATAGAAAATACACTCTTGTAAACTAACATAGCCATGGAAAATCCCTCATTTTGATGGTATTTATAAGGAAACATGGGGATTTCCATGGCTTCTGGTGAGTTTACCAGAGGGTAGCATATTTCACATATATGGAAAATACGATATACGAACTTTACATCAATGTGTGTATGTAGACTTTTATTTCCCCTAGCCAAGATTTAATCTCAGGATTGGTGTTCGAAGATCATCCAACAATTTTCAGGGTGTGTATCCAGGTTGGTGAAAGTGTTCTCTTATTAAAAGGTTTACCCGGAAATTGGAACTTGTCACTTTCAGATTGCTGATGTACTTTGGATTTTGAGACCTGATTTTTATGAGATTCAATACTGGCAGAACAAGGAAAAGTCAATCCACCCAAGTCTTATTTTATTCATTCATGAAAAATTTCCGCAGAAAAACCCGCGAAAACCAATAGTTCAGCTTCCATGGTATTTTTCCTCAGCGAAAACCCAGCAGCCGAAAACCCCGAAAACGGATGGACCAACAATTTCCGCCTTTCACGGTCCAGTCTCTGGCATCACCGCATGACCTGGAGGAGTTTTTTTCGTGGTTGAAAGTTTGGTGATCCTAAAAAAATTGGGTTGATTCGAAATTGAGCATCCCTGAACAAAAGGGGCTAAAATCGGTTGTTTGGGGTATAGGTTTTGGGGATGAAATACATTCAACCAGGTTTTTTTGGGGATTATTTTCATACACCAGAAGAAGGATCCTCATGAACCAACCAGGATTCAATGGAAAGTAGTAAGTTTTTTTTTTCGTGGTTCAGGTATACCTGCATCTTTCTTCCAAGTAAACTGTGTGCCAAAATGTATCTCCAATATGAAAGTTGCCTTTCGTTTAGGATAATTTTCCACTGAACCATGATTATGGGAGAGTAACATCATCCTGCCCTTGTTTTTGCTTTAGTACAACGTTGTTCAATTCATGTTTTGTTTATTTTCTGAAGACACTCTGAACAAAATCTACGCGGCTTTGAAGTTCACTAGGGCCCCCTTTTTTTCACGCTTTAAACATCTCTTGGTTCAAAAAAAAATTGGGTGTAAAATGTCAAATCACCATTTTTCCTTGGAAAATTCCATCAAAATGTTTGATTTTTCCATTGCCCCATGGTGTAATTAGCCGCTCGTTAAAAAAAAAACAACATAGTCGTGATGATTGGATGGCGAATTCAGGCCTTGGAATCCGCCAGATTCCCATTATTCAATGGCTCCTTTGAAAGGTGATTCACAAAAATGCAACTGATGAAAATCTTATCTGGGTGGTGGCAACTCAGATATTTTTTTGGAATTTTCATCCCGAAAATTGGTGAAGATGAACCCATTTTGACGAGCATATTTTTCAGATGGGTTGGTTCAACCACCAACCAGAAAGTCTTATGAAAGTTCTGAATTTATTGCGCTTATACTCCCCTGGAGACCCCCAAACAACCAGTTTAAAATGGATGGTTCAATGGTTAAACAACCATTTCCTGTCAAGATTTGCATTCATCATCCACTTGAAATAACCATTTATAAACAATTGTTAAGGGTTCCAGGTCCTACTTCATTTGAATGACCTAACCCCAAAAAAACACCTTTGTTATGGTCCTGGTACTGACTGTCTCCAAGACTTTTTCAGCAGTTATGATCTATATTTCTGCCATGAGCCCCCAAAACCATGAAAAATGAAGGTTTTGGCTACCTAAAGCCAGGTTATTTACCATAAAAAACCTCCAGAAATGTAGGTTTTGGGGGGCCCATGGTGTCTTATACACAAAGCAACCGTTACAAATTCTCCAAGCCGCAAGGGTGTTGTTGTCTGTCAACTGCTGGGTTGATCCTTGGACTCAAAGATTCTCGGTTGGGAAGTTACCAAAAAGGTTAGTAACTAGTAAGTGGATCTAAGTTATAAGCCATTTATGATAAGGGGAAGGGAAGGGTTTCCCACCATTTTCCCTACTTGGAAGTCCCAGTTAGTAAAAGCTTAGTGGGTTATAATCCTAATATATGTCATTTAATAAGTAGGTGAAGTAATCCATCGATCCTGATCATTGATCCTTACGAACTTCCTTACATTTGGACATCACCAAACCCATACCATCGTATATTTACCTACATTTACCATATATTTTACCATAAAAAGCAACCACATGTAAGTAAAATATTAGCCATACATGGATGCTATGGGATTCATGTGCCGTATGCGGCAGGAGAACCTACCTGTCGACATGCACCATCTACTTTCAAGAGTCCTGGAAGGTTCCTCGTTCGGGTTCCCCAGGTTCGATTCCACCACTTTTTGTGGGGGTGGGGATTTGGATCATCAAGAAGAGTGATCATATGGATGTTTCCGAAAATAGTGGGTTTTCCCCCAAATCATCCATTTTAATAGGGTTTTCCATTTTAATAGGGTTTTCCACTATATAGCTGGTTGGTGGTTTGAAACAGTTTTTATTTTCATCCCTTCAAATTTGGGGAAATGATATGATCCAATTTGACTAAAATTTTTCAGATGGGTTGAAACCACCAACTAGAGAGTGATCATACCCTCCCAAAGTTTAACAGTTCGCCCCTGACAAGTTACCAAAACCCAATAGGAAAGGATCGTCTTCCAGTCCCACCATATTTCAGGGGCTATGTTAAACTTCGGGGGTGTATCTAGAAACAAAAGCGTATTGAAACCATCTATTACCCTATAATATGTTGGTAAATGAATTGAAAATTGAGTGCAAGTTTTCGAGTCCTCCAAAAAAGGCACTAAATGTTCAAGTAACAAATATTAAAGACAAGAATCCTTCCAACAAAACCTACCAATTGCATCCAATTGCAGCTTCCCTTTCATTTTCTTGTTTTTTTTTCCATTTTTTTGTGGGGTGGGTGGACAAATGCGGCTGCCTGAACCTCTTCGAGGCCCTGAAAGCTGTCGAAGGCTTTTTCAGGTGCGTGCGTTTTGGGTCATGTCATATTGAAACCAACCGTTTGGCAAAAATTAGAAGGGAAACAATTAGAAGGGAAAACGTTACAGAGAAAAACACACATAAGGGAAAATGTTTGAGGGAAACAAAATTGTAAGGGAAAAATCATAGGAGAAAAACAATATATGAAACAATTCAGAACACTTCTTACAAAGGAACATCCAGTTAGCATTTTTAGGCACATTTATTTACATCATTTGATGATCCCTGTGGTGTGGGGGGGGGGGGTGTTGGAAAAAATGTAACCTCGGATTTTCCAAGCCAGAAAATACATTTACCCTCCCTGAAACTAACACCAAACGGCACCTAAAAATCCCATGGTTCTGGTCAAATTGAATCGCGACATCACACGAGTTTTGGGCCCCCCAAAGGTAGCAAGTTGGAAGGGAAATCCCCTTATTTTCACGACACTCAGCGGTTGGTGAAATATTATAACTTGACGAGATAGTTGGAAAATGAGGTTTTTTTGGGGGGGGGCCCGGCCCAACACTCAATCTACGGTATATTTATACCTATACATTTATCATCATTTATCATAAAAATCAACCAGATGTAGGTAAATATACTATACATTGAGTGTTTGGGTTTGCAAACCAGAAGTTGTGTTGCCATCTCAGAACAGATGGGTGGTTTCAAAAAGCTGACGTCCTTTGACATAGGTCAATAAACCTTGAGGCATTCCTTTGAGCATACAATACAAGATCTGTGCGGGCAATCAAACATGCCATCATGCATATTGGATCATCATCATTTTAACCACAAGCACCCAATGGTTTCGTGAAAAGGAAGGAACACACAAAGCATTTTTACACAAGTAATTTAGATATGTACACACCCTTATGTGTGAACATGCCAGTGCTTTCGTATAAAGAACCCGTGATTTCTCGTTTGGTCTGATTCAATTGTTTCCATGTGTCCAAACATACATTCTTGCCTTTCTGCTCGGTCATATGAGCAGGATTCAGGCTGGTGAATTCTTTTGTACCCCGACCAGACTGATTTTGAGCAAAACAGCTGGGATAATGTGGAGAACATGTAGTGTTCTCGGTTGAGAACGATGCAAGCTATGGAGTTTTTTGAAATCCTGCAGCGGTGAAAACATGATATGGATAGTTTTTTCTTTGATCCCCACCATTTTAGTGAACTTATTTTTTTCACATCCAATTACTGTAGTTTTTTTCTAGTTTTTTTCAATGCCAATCAACCAAAATCTTTTGCCCTGCTTCAAACTTTTACTCCTCCGAAACTGTGCTGAAACATCGATGCGAGGTTGGATTAAAAAGCAGGCCCAGTAGCGACTGTGTTCAAAAAGCCCAGCAGCGGTGCTAAAGAGCTTTGCTTGGCAGTGGGAAGCAGTGCGTCGTTGTCAAAAAAATCATCGGAAGCTGCAACGCCAATGCCTTGATAAACATGTGACAAAGTTTTTGCAAGTAAACGATTGTTGGGTTTGTTGAACCTTAAGCGGTATAGTTTTTTTTTACTTGCTAGTGTGGTGAATTACTATCATGTGGAGAATGTGTTATAGTTACTTTTCCCAACCATTCAAAGCAAATCAAATGATTTTATGTTTGGTATACACATTAATTTCTTTGGGAAGAAACGGATGTATAGAGTGTTTTTCAACGGAAAGCGGCTTTCATGCAAACAGAAACGCAAGAACATAGCATTGTGTTATTTTGATTCAAGGCATTTGCGGTGCAACGTGCATAAGAGACTGCAAGGTACCAACACTACCTGGCAGCTGGTTCTCCCTGACGAAGAAGTCAGAAATTTTGCAAGAAAAAAGAGGAGTTTGCAGTAAATGCACTGACAGCTGAGGAGATATGATGAGTATAGATCTGACATTGTTAAGAAGATCAATGGCTAAGTACAGGTATAAATGTACTACGTTGGATCGATATGAAGATCTCATGGAAAAAGGATGAACAAAATGGGTGCTGTAAGGAAGGAAATCCAGCAGAAATAATTTGTCTTGCGCTGGGTGGCACATGAAATTATTGAAGCTTTCCTTTTTCGAGGAAACACATATTGGGCTTCCAGGAAAGAACCAATAACCCAAATGCTCAATGTATGGTCTACTTACCAACATTTGGGTAGTTTAGGGGTTAAATGGGTAATTGTAAGGGGACACCAACACAAAACCCATCCAGTGTTGAGTATCTGATTTGCAAAGAAAAGGGAATGGACACTTCACGTGAAGGGCACTGACCTTGGGGATCTTTTTCGGTGCTTCGGATCTCCTTCAGCATTCGGTGCTTGCGGAAGAAGCACAACTCCAACTAGCTACGGGTCACCCAGCTTCACGTCGCTGTTTGTTTAAACAAAGCCCATGTCAGGGGTCATTATATTACAGATTTGGGGGGAATCAAACAAATACACATCTATTTTTGGTACATTTTTCAGGGATTGTCCCTTATCATAACTGCATAATCCTTGGGGTCGGTAGTATAATCGAATCATCACCCCCTTGCCATGTTCCAATTTGTGAATACGCTTGACGTACGTTTTCACCGTTTCATTGAGGCGAAGAAAGTAAATCACACCATCCAAGGGCCGAAGGTTCTTGATCAATCCGTCATTTTTGTTGGGATAACGGGGTCCACCATAAGGACCGAAAGTTACATGGGAAAATCAACCCTAAAAAATGACAGGTAGCAAGTCCCGTGGTGATACAGGGTTTCTCCGATTTTTAGGGAGGTTTCAGGTGAATATGGCAAACCCTGGATAAACCAGCAAACCCAGACGGTTTGGGTAGTAAACTCCCTGGAATGACAAGCAGCGCATGATACCAAAAAATGGCCCATATTTAAAGCCGTTTCGTCACCGGCTTTCCAAAGCCAAAAAATTTTGGGGCCCTCCAGCCGTTCGTTCTTTCGGGGGTTAGTACCGTTTTTTTTGTTGGTTGTGATGGTAGCTACGGGACTACCAAGATACATCAGCAAGCAAAACAACGAAACGACGAAACCGACGTGAAGTTGTGGGCCCGGACTCCTTCCTGGGTGATTTCGGAGTGTAGAATCAGAATCACCTTGACCCCTCGGAAGTGAAGCTGAAGTGAAGTGAAGCCCCCAAAAAACACCAGGCCAACAATGGATGGATGTTTCAAAAAATAGGGGGTTTTTCACCCCAACTCATCCATTAAAAAATAGGGGTTTTCCCATTATAAACCCCTCATTTTTGGGGTTTTCTCTATTTTTGGAAACATCCAATGGACATTTAAATCTCATAGGATCCATATGTATGCAATATTTACCTCCTAGGGGGAATAGATATGATATACCTTCAATTTTTGCCAGCCTTCAAGTCGAAGACACTGTCTGAGGGCTCCAGGTAGGAGTTTTTTTCGGAAGCCGAAACTCTTAAAACAAAAGCAGGTGGCAAAATAGTCATTTATTCGAATAAAGGGGACCTTTATGCACATCTGCACTATTCACATCTATTCACTGTGTTTATTTTTGTGTGCTTTTTTGATTCTTTTTGGGTATCTCGAACTTGGGAATATTATTGGAATATCTATCACCCACCATTCTCCTACGGTTTTCTAATGTCTTTGACAAGGCAAATCATCCATACGTTTTTTGTCGCATCTGCGTATGTTAAAACCTTAGAGGTGTTTTCTCACTGTATGTTACACCCACCGGGGAACCCCAAACCTTATTTTTTAGGGCTTAAAACCTGCATTTCTCATGGGGTCCCCACTTATAACTTATAATATACTAACTTTAGCAAACCCCCAGGTTCATCCCTTTAGAAGTCAGCCGCCAATCGTTTGATACAAACGTTGACCTCTCAGAAAGCTAAAGTTGGAGTTAGGCTTTTGAAAGAAGTAACTATGTACCTGGAACCAACATGACCTCTATTTTTGAAGGTCAACTCAACCCCCCTAAAGCAAGGCCAAACTTCCAATCAAAAGAAGGTTTACCCATTTGGGTTCCAGGTATATATGTAACCAGCAAAGTGAAATGAACAACAGCAAAGAAACCTACATGTTTTTTTAAATGACATGGAAGCTAACAAGGAATGCAAGGATGTCTCAAGCCCAGAGGATGCGCAACTTTTTGAATGAAATTTGAGTTTGCCAACTTTTCTTGATGACTTTGGCTGTTTGTATCTGAGATACATCTATTGAATCATTGTCCCAAACAGGGCCGAGAGAATATATTTTGTCTAGGTGGTGGTTTCAAAGTTTAAAAAAAAAATCACCCCTACTTGCGGAAATGATCCCATTTCACTAACATTTTTCCAATTGGGTTGAAACCACCAACTATATTTTGTTGTTTCAACATGACAACTGGTGATTCTTTCAAAATCCAAGGTGAGTTTCTCTTAGCTCCGAGTCGGCCCGGGACAATCCTCGACATCAGCGATGGTGTTCAAGTGACCAAGTGTGGATAAATAAGTTTGGA
Organism: Breviolum minutum Mf 1.05b.01; assembly: GCA_000507305.1. Taxonomy (NCBI): domain Eukaryota; class Dinophyceae; order Suessiales; family Symbiodiniaceae; genus Breviolum; species Breviolum minutum. The sequence continues at coordinate 104,285 of DF240176.1, forward strand.
TGAGTTTCCAAATCTACCTTTAAGGTCAGAATTGGAGTCCACTTCCCTAAAAATTCAGGGTACTAGGATGTCCATGGAAGTGATCGTAACGATCGTTAGTAAAGTTGGGTTATTTCACCTATTTAGGGGACGTATCCAACCTACTTATATTAATTGGGGTTATAAAGTTATAATTTATATATCTAGTTTCTAAGTACCAGCAGGACATCCCACTCTTTGACAAGGTTGCAGATTTTTTTCCCCCCCCCAAAAAAAGGTCGGTCCATGTTCGGAAACAAGCAAAGCACATCAAAGCCACAGATGGTTACCCAACCATTCGCTGGATCTAAATATTGGTCAGTTCGTTTGCAGGGTTTTTGGCGGCTTTAAAAACAGGGCCAAATCTACCGACCCTGTTTAACGATCCTTTTAAAAACTAGGTGGGCGGCGGTTTCAAATATTTGTTTATGTTCACCCCGAACCTTTGGGGAAGATTAGATTCCCATTTTGACGAACATATTTTTTTTGAGATGGGTTGGTGAAAAAACACCAACTCGAAAATTCATCGAGTTGAAATACGTCCTATTTTGCCGTTTTTTTTGAGGGTTTGATGGAGGCCCGGACCTTCAAAGATAGGTGGGTTTTCATAGCACGTGTGGTTCCAAATCTAATGTGTTATATAACATATTTTTTGACCGGACCGGTGCTGGTGGGGATTACATAAATCCAGGTTTAAACACTTTGAGGTTTGACATTTCCAAGATATGGATGTAAGTAAATGAGGCTTTATAGTAAACCCCTAAGAATCCAGGACTATCCTGAGATATCTGGAGGATGGGATTGGATCCCAAAAAATACCACTATAGGGAAGGGTTTAGATTCTCAGGGAACTTAAATTCGATTCACATCCTCCAATAGAGTTGGAAATACTATACTCTAAGGTTGTTTCAACACACCTTTGAAACACACCCCTAAACCTTTGCCAACGGGCTGTAAAGGGAATCCTATAATAGTTGGGTAGGGGAATTGCCTGGGGTGTGCTCCAGGGGTGTGTTGTAACTTTCTTGGATATACAACTTCCAACCCTTTGTTTTACCATGTTATACTCCAGATCTCTTTTCAGAAAGATATTTCTTCACCAAAAAAACTTTACCCTTACCCCCCCAAAAATACATCCAAATGAGTGATGAAAAAAACCACCTAGTTGTTCTGGGTATATAGGGGATGAAATCCTACCCAGGTTATAGGGATTATAACAAACCAGCAGGATGACTCATGGAAAGTAGGAGGTTTTTCTTGTGGCTCAAATGCACTCAACATCCACGCCGCATCGTTGAAGTTTCAGATTCTGATATGTCAAAATATCCAGGTGACAACCCTCCTTTTCATCCGGATGTTGGCCGTAGAAATCCACAAAAACGTCTGGAAAAACAAGAGATGATACACCCCCGAAGATTAGCAGCTGGAACCTGAAGTCATGATGGTGAAAGGATGATGATTTTCCTCTTCCAGGGGTGAAAACTCTCAGGTGTAAACAGACCATGTTCCCATTTTTTTGTGTCATCTACTGCAGGATTCGGATCCTATCTTTGAGTCTTTGATTGTTGTTTTTCTGTATTTTCGTTGGTAGCCAAAATGACCAGAGCCGACCTCACTTCAAATGTGGTTTAGAAGTTTAGTAAGGGAAACCACCCCAAAAATAACCTTAGTTTGGGTTTGTGAACCACAAAATAAATTTGACCATGAATAAAACTAGGTGGTGGCAACTCAAATATTTTTGGAATTTTCACCCCGAAAATTGGGGAAGATGAACCCAATTTGACGAGCATACTTTTCAAATGGGTTGGTTCAACCACCACTTAGAAAAGGCGAAATGTCGAAACGCTGTCATCGATATATCTAGAATCTTGGTCACGAGTTCACCAATGCGCAGTGCCTTTCCACTCCTTTTAAACGTGGACGGGCACGAATCGCAGATCAGCAGATCTAATCTCCCACAAGGAAGCCTTGACAAGGAAACCCACAAGTTTTGGGCTGGCGGCTGTTTTTTGTTTGTGTCTTTTTTTTTTGGTGGCAACAAAAAAAACAACAAAAACAACAACCACAATGTGAATCTTCGGGGATTTGCCTTGCAACACATGACTTGATGCTTCGATCTGATTTTTTCATATTTTTTCGATTTTGTGGTGTCAAGGCTGCTTTCCCTTTTTTTCGCGTCTAAGAACCGATTCCGGCGCTGCTTTGTAGGCGTTGGCAACCGGCAACTCGCGGCTTGCAAGGCTTGCCGTTGGATCCGTAGTGGTAAATCAGTGCATGGCTCTCGGCACTATCTTCTCCCAGAAGATAACAGAGTCACGACGTCGACGTGGCAATGTGACCGTCACCCAGTTTTGATTGCTGGACCGCCCGTGGATGATGGTGGAAAAAGCAAATTGAGTTGGAAAGAGGACTGTTTTTTTGAAGATAAGATTTATATGGATTTATGGTTTGGATATCATTATTTTTTATTGATAATTATAAACTCACCAGTTTTTTTCACATTTTTCCACCATCACCCATTTGCAACTCTTGAGCAGTTTGCAGCTGAGTGGAAATGCAAGGCGAGGCAATTGAGCTTAAAAAAGCAAGACTCGTTGACATTCCTGGGGAAGAGAATCTGGTTAGGAAAAGTCCGATGATCAACAAACATCCAACAAGTATTTCACCAAACATCCCAACAAAGATCCAACTTCTCAGAGAACAAATGGCAGATAAAACAAAACAACAGATGCCAACAATCTACAAGGGGGCAGGTGGGCCCCTACCAATTACAAATGAGCTTATAACTCCAATTAATGGCTATTGGTTTATAAGTTATAGTTATAACCCTACTTACGAAGAACCGGGGATACAATTCCACTTATAACTGGTAGGGGGTCCCACCTTGTACCCAGGCATATGTTTTTCCTTCCAACCAAGAAACCAATCTGAGAACAGTTCCCCATCCTCGAGTGTTGTTTCAGCACCTTCACATAAGATCCCATAGGATCTTCCTCGCCAAAGACCTCAAGACTCTATTCATTTTGGTGTTTTTCTGTTGGGGTTTCCGGTTCCTTCATGACAGGATGAGGGGGATTTTTTTCTGAAGAGGATGATACAAAAAAAATGCCAAGCGCAAATTGTTTCGAAATCATTCTGACTTTGGCAGACATGAATGATATGGATATTCCTGGCAATTCTGCTGGTGACCTTTTTGGGATGGTCAAGTGACCTTTTCAAAAGTCAAGCCACCTCCAACTAAGGGATCAGAAGGTCACTTTGAATCGTCCAGTTGATAGTTGGCTCGAGCATAATATGAATACGACAAACGTCCTACAACATCCAAAGATATTGAGGTTTGTTTTTGTCACGAAAGCTGGGTAGTCCCAGCTGGAGTTTCCTCTGCTTTAGCAGTCTTAGGTATCGATTCCTCCCTGGTCCGGTCAGTCGTGTGTTCGCAAGGGTTCATCCTACATCATCATTCCTCCTCCTCCTCCTCCTCCTCATCCTCATCCTCATCATCATCATCATCATCATCATCATCATCATCATCAGCAGCAGCATCATCAT
>DF240176.1:108179-133498 GCA_000507305.1 Breviolum minutum Mf 1.05b.01
ACAACAACAACCACAACAACCTCCAAGTCAACACCTGCAATGATTCCCTGCAACGAGTGCATTGGCGGGGAGGCGCTGCGCCCTCTCCCACACAACCCTCCAGCTTTTTTTTAACAGTCGGCCCCCCGCACGCACCAGCACCACAACAAAAACAACAACCACCAGCAGCAACATCAACAACAACTAAAGCCTGCCACACAGTGGTCCGAGCATGGTGTGTTTCGTACATTTTGACGGAATGTGCCCCTGGCCAAAACTGTGTGCAATTTTTCATGTCGTATTTGGCCAGAGATCCGGCTCTAATAATTTTTTTTGTATCTGGCCAGGAACGCAGAGACACGCTCCCAGTGGAGTTTTCGTGTAGCGTAATTTTTTTTGATCCCGAAAAAATTTGTGGTTGATCCCTTCTAGTATAATTTTTTTTGATCCTTAAATAATTTTTTTTTGATCCGGCAGCCATCATCATCATCATTCTCCCCATCATCTTTCTCATCTTCGTCCTCATCATCCTCCTCATCATCCTCCTCAGGCTGTCATTCCTTCCCCCCAGCTTTCGTCCACCCTCTTCACTCAAGTAGAAAACCCGTGGATGTTTGGACTGCAAAACACACACCCTTTTACCCTCCCCAAAACAAACAGTTCGCACCTGAAACTACAACAGCATATCAACAACATCTTCCAACCACCATTTTTCAGGGGCGTTTGCTGGTAGTTTTTGGTGCCGGGTAACCAAACAGAAATCTCATGTTGCTTCAGTTGGAAGGGCTCCATGCACCCAAGCGCAGGATGCCTTCAGTACTTGATGGACCCACTCCCTCCTTGCCCCCCCGCAGGATGAATGATGCCACAATGCAGCTAGAAGAGGCAATAAGACATGCAGCAAAGGGGGGGAAAGGAGTCTTGGTGGACCATAAATATGTGAACAATTGGATGGATTTTTGGCGGTAAACCGGTACAAAATGGTTGCTAGCAAAAGGGGATGCTGCACAAAAAAATTGGGATTCTATTTAAATCGCTGAAATTGACATAATTTGAAGAGAGGATTGCTCTCTAAATCGCTGGGAATCCCCTTTTTTTTGCCAATTTGTTGTGCAATGAAGAGTTAGCGTGCTACTGCATTTGCTTTATGAAATTTCTCTTCCTTTTATAGAACATGTTCATATCTATGCATTGATTTTTTTCCATACATTTTTATTTTTAACTTTATCTATCTATTCATATACCTGAAACCCAACGGACTTTTGATTGCATTGGCCTCGAGATAAACAAACAATTTTCTTGGGTCGGGTCTAAAACATGGATATCCAAAATGATGGATGGGCCCAAAAGGTACCATGCATCGATCTCCGGGCTTCAATTTTATGGCGTCATCCGGGCATCAAGTCCTTCATACCTTCAGCAGGGGGGAGGTGAAACTTTTGAAGCGTTCCAAGAGTTAGGATAGATCGAATCAGCACGCTTTTTTCGGCCCACCTTCCGAAGGGCAATTTCTGCAATTTTTGCGACCTTGGGAATGGAAAAGTGAGTGAAAACGTGACCCGAAAAAACCAATGGCGAATCGTGACCTTCAATTATAGTGAACACAAACCTTATACGTGTAACATCTTATTACAGTTTTAAAAGTCCCACCTTCCCATGTTTTTGCCATGATTTTGTTCTGGATGTTTTGGGGCAGACATCGATTCCGATGTCGTCAACAAGTTGTAGATTTTGTTGTCACCCGACCGGACCCTTCCGAAACAAATCATCCACGAAGGAAACACAGATTTCCGTTCGGCGTTTTCGCTGGTTTTTTTTGCGAGGCAAAAAAACACCCTGGAAGAGTTCACATGTTGAGCCTGAATATCACATAATTGAAAAGGAAAATCATCTGAACTAAAGCTTCATGATTTTTCACCAAATTTGAAGAATCACTGGCGAACCCCAAATGGCTTTGAAGGTTTGATTTGTCACCAAATTCCTTGAACCAAGGGACCACATATTTTCATCCCTAGGGAAATGATCCAATTTGACGAGCATTTTTTTCAGATGGGTGGTTCAACCACCAACTCTACACAATCTGTTTTTTTTTTGATTTTCGAAGGGCCTTAAGGGGCTCAAGATACTGTTGATGGAAGAAATCCCAAACAACCACTTGGGATGGTGCTAAAACTCTGTTAATAACGGGATAAATTACCAACCTCAACTGGTGATCGCCGGATTTCTGAACCATCAACAGTATTACCAACCCAAAGTATTTTTATTGGAAATCCCTCAAAATCACCAACACTTAGTTGTTTTTTATGGTAAATGTACATAGATAAATATACCATACATGGAACCTTTGGGTTAGCAGATATTTCATGTGATTGATATGATTTTTACAATCTTCCCCACTTCGAAGATTGCCAGGGCATGGACACGCTTATTGAGATTCGCCGTCTCATGAAGGAAGGGAAGGAGGCTCAGATCTGCAGATCCGGTGAAATTCCAAGGAACTCAAAATCCACGTGTTTTTCGACATTTGGGTGTTTCCAAAAATAGGGGTACCCCAAAATGGATGGTTTATAATGGAACACGCTATTAAAATGGATGATTTGGGGGAAAACCCACTATTTTCTGAAACATCCATTTGTACAAATTTAAGGAACTCGGAAAGTTGGACGTACTTGGCCAAATGGCTACACGGCTTAGATAAGTTTTTTGGGATTACATATTAGTAGGGAAACTCGCCAAGTTCAACTTTTATTTCAGGGTCCATTTGCCAAGTGAGTGGACATGTTGGTACTTTGTGTTGAATTCCAAAATCCCTGAAGTGATTTTTTATATAAAGGTTGTCAATCTTTGAAATACAAGAAGAATGAGAGATTCCCAAATCCCGAAGCATGAACATGATTTGTCCAAGCCCTTCTTGACCCTTCAGCAAAGTCCAAACATCTTTGACAATGTGACAATGCTTGTTAAATGATATCCACCTAAAGACAGCGAATGTCGTTCCAGAATGTGGACATTTGGCCGGTATATAGGGACATATTAGGAAACACCACGACTTTGGGACATGTCAAACCTCACATTACTATATGGGTACTAGTTGTTCAACCAGTGGTACGACCTGGAAAACGGTTTATCTGATGAACTTCGGGGGGTTGACTCCAATCTATGGTCATTTAAGGGTGGTTGTATGTCAACTCTTTTGAATAACTATGCCACCCTGAAACTTGATAGCTGATAGCCCTCCATTTTTCGATAAAAAAGTTGGCTATCAATTGGATGATGGTTACGGCACCAAATCTGTATGTACACTCCCTCAAACTAACTAACGGCACCTGAAAGGAGGGGATTGAACAGGATTTTTTTTTCTTCAAAATTGCATCTTTTCAGGTGAGAAGTGTTAGTTTCAGGGAAGGTACATACATGGGAAATGTTTTGTTGAATCATTTCCATCCAACTAGTTGGTGGTTTTAAACATGTTTTATTTTCACCCCGAAATTTGGAGAAATGATCCATTTTGACTTTTGCATATTTTTCAGATGGTCAGATGGGTTGCTTCAACCACCAACTAGCCAATTAAAATTTGGTTCTTTGGAGTTCCAGGCTAATATACTTGTTTGGTTAGGAGACCTTTAGATCTCACGACTGAGCAGTGTTAAGCTGTGTTTGTAAGGGATGATATGCATACACCGCGGTGAAAGTAGATGGCGATCGCCACTCCCAAAAGGTGGCTTAGTAAGGGTTATGATAAACCAATACATGGGAGTTGCGCCCTCTACTTTCCAGGTGGTATATATTATATACTATTTGATTGTATAGGGATTATAACAATAAGCCATTTTTTCAGGATCCTGTCATTTTCACCAATCAATATACTTAATGGAAACCCATATGCTTCAATCCCTTTTGCAAGTGGTATCGGCACGTGGGTTTTGGGAGCCTAAACAATCCAAACACCTTTTTCCTCACAGAAAAACAGCACTTCTTGGATGTCCCAGGAAGTGAGTAAAAAGCTAGTGGGGTATAACCTCAATATACCTCATTTGTAAGCACCTCGAAAACATAGTGTACCATTTTTGTTAAGCAACTGGATTGCTGGTTTTAGGGGTTTCCAGTTGATTGGAAAATTTTCCCAGCAACGGCTGTTTTCCAGGTAGGTGAAATAACCCATTGATCCCAACCATTTAAATACTAGCTTCCATCAAAAACATCCCAAGGTATGGGAATGTCAACGGCTGGGTGAAACCGCATGTCATTTCTTTTGGCCAGACTGAGCTACAGCGTCCAGCTGCCTCCAGTGTTGCGGAGGATGAGCAAACTGGAGAAGGCGCGCCAACGTCGTGAACATTGTTCCGCGGCAAATTGGCACAGTTTCAAAGCTTCGGTCCAAGTCCGGCGTAAATTTCCAAGATTTTTGTTCAACCCTAAGGATCATGGATGACCCTCCGATGGTTGGAAGGGTGAGTTTGAACCTGTTGTTTTCGCAGGGGTTTTGTCCTCAAAATGATGCCAGGCCTTTGAGGGGTCAGAATCCTTGGGGTATGGATAAATGGAGGTTTGATGATGATGATGATGATGATGATGATGATGATGATGATGATGGGGGTCATCCATGATCCTTAGGGAATATCCTTTTCCTCCTCCCCCCTGCAGGAAAAAAAACACCATGATCTCAAGGTGCAGATCTCTACGCTCGAAGCCGTGCTGATCCTAAGGCGGCGGATGCCGCCGAGGGAAGTTATAGCGACTAACCAACCCGCCGAGGTCATCCCCCCAAAATGGTGGTAGTTTAGTAAGGGAAATCCCCGAAAATTTCAGGGAAATCTGGGTTGGTGACATATGATTCCATTTGGTCAGATGAATGGCTTACCCTCTGGGGAACTAACATATCCCACCTGGGGAAAAGGAAAATCATTTTCAAAAGTGCCTTTTTTGAGGGATATGTTAGTTCCTTAGAGGGTACAGCCACGGTACAGCCTGGAAAATGAACATGGAAATGCACACATGATGGTTTGGTTCAGATGATTTTCCCTTTTGAATCGGGTGATTTTTAGGGTTCAACATGTTAATTTTGCAGGGGTGTAAATTTATGGCTATAGGTAGTGGTTTCAACTATTTATATTTCTTATGTTTACCCCCCTGATGTTTTTTGGGAAATGGAATCCAAGTTGACTTGATTCATAGTTTTCAAACGGTGGCCCAACCACCAACTATAGCTATAGATGGTAAATCTATAGGTAAATATTCCCAGTCCCATGGAGGTTGGTGGATGGTTGAGAACTCGGGGGGGTAGAATTGCTGGTAGTTTTGGAAATCAAAAAGAGATCTCAAAGATGTCCGCGCGAAGCTTCCATAGTCCGCAACAAAAAATACCCGCCAAAATGAGACCTTTGAAGGTATCTCTTAGTAATTAGTCCTTGTCATGTCATGCTTTTACCAAATCGAATCTGCGATTTCAAGTAACATAGGGATTAAATCAACCCAACCGTTCACCAATGCAATGCAATGCCTGGAAGTTAAACATAGTCCCCTAAAAATAGGCCATCCCCAAAGGAAGTTTCATCTTCCAACCATTGATTTTCAGGGGGGACCTGTTTCAGGCAGGGGTATCTTTACTGTCAAGGCCTGATTGAGTTCTATATCAACGACACCTGAGTTTCTCAAAAGGGTTTCCCAACGGACATGCGCCAAGTTTTCTTTCCACTCGATTAAAACTGCCATGGTTGGCAAACACATGCAAAAACGGTACTGAGCGCCTGAAACAAAAATTGGAAGTCCATCTCGTATACCAAAATGGGAAAATATGGAAATACTTTGAAATACCTCTAGATCTAGAAACATGATGTAAAAAAGATATCTACGAAACGACCTGATTGTTAGCTTAGTAGTCTCAGAAATAAAAAACACGAACACATCGTTTAAAAAAACACATACACGGACGCACAATTACAGATTTCATGACCAAAAAACAACCCCCAATTGACCGCTCCAATTCGCCGCTTAAAAAAACAACACATTTTTTGATGGGCTCGATTCAAAAACCTGAAATGGAAAATGGTTGTTGAACCATGTTGAACCAAACATCCATTGAAATCTCGTTGTTTGGAATTCCAGGTATATTATTTATATCTGCACATACTATGTATGATATGACATTTGATTTTATTTGATCAGAATTGGACGGTCTTTAAATTCTCTCTTGCTTTAAGTGCCTGGAAAGCCAGGCTCACTGCAAGCAATACATGCAGATGGGTCATCGAACCATCAGCACGTTGTGGAGCATCAGTCGGGAGGTAGCTTTTCATGTGGTTTGGGGAAGGGAAATTAGGTCTGAGAGTTGACTTGCTTGTGACACAATATGTGTGTGTGTATATTGTAGATATATATGTATATATGTTTATACATTGGATTTTGATTGTGAAGATGTGTAGTTCATCTACACATATCATCTCATATGTTACACTGGTTAAACACTAGAATTTGGCATAAATGAAACAATTCTGAAACAAGCATCATGAATCATATGTTTCACATGAAGAATTTCTCTACGGAGAGCGGGAAAGACGCAATCAACCTTGGGAAGGCGCCGATGGTGATCATCAGCAAGTTGAATGTGCTTCAACAGGAGTGGAATTGGAATCGTCCTTTTTGTTGCACCTGTTTTGCTGGAGATGGGTTTGTTCAGTGCTATGGGTTTCTAGATTTTTTTTGGAAGATGAAGGGAGGTTAATGGAGCTGAGGTATGGGATTTATTTAAAAAACAACACCATGTTTGGGAGCGATTTATTTGAAGCCAATTATCCGAGGTTCCTATCCATGCAGCTGAATGCAGAAGGGTAGATGTGAGAAGAAATCAACGGCTCATTTGTTCATTCATTCTCCAATTTTGAACGCAACTTCAGTAATCCCCAGTAACAATCAGCACCAGGATTATACATCATTACATCTTTTTATTTATTTTGTTTGATTGTGATCATTATTATACTTTTTTAAGTTCAGTAGCATCACCCAAAAAAAAATCTATCCCCTGGTCTTAATCTTGTAGAACATGGTGGTACCCATACCCTGTAGAAAATGGGTATGTTCTACAAAACATTGCATTAACCATTCAAAAACATCGCATCAACCATTTGAATATAGATTGTAATTATCTATAGTTCATCTTGATCTGGGTGGTGGTTTCAAAAAAAAATATATTTTCAACCCTACTTGGGGTTTCATGATCCCCATGTTGACGTTTGCATATTTTTCAGATGGGTTGTAGCAGCAACCACCAACCTCGGGATTCTTTGTCTGTTTCTTGTTTTCAGGAGTTTGGACCCTTGGGACTTCCAGGAAGTTAGATGGAACACCCAAGGGATGATGTATTTTTTTGTTGAAGACCTTACAAGGTGGGCCCCGGATCTACCAGTTGTTAAATTGGGTGAAATATATAACCCCTATGGCCGAAACTATATGTGGGTAACTGGGGTAGGAAAAAACCCGACTTATAGGGATTACAAACTCCATTTATAACGATCGGCTCGGGGGCCCACCTTGTAGGAGTGTAGGATCAAAGGGACTGGGAAAACAGATGAAAACAGCTCATACCCATCACGGATCCATGGGATTGGTAGCCCTTTACTAATCCACGAATGGTTGACTTTTATGGTAAATTGATAGGTGAATATACCAGTCCCATGGATGGTATGGATATGATATAATTTCCATATAAATCCAGCCACCAAAACCATTTGGTAGAGCTGAATGTTCTTTTTACACACAAATTGGCTCTATATCAACTATTTTCTTTATGTTGTCCCTTGTAAACCCCCTTGCAAACTGTTTACCAAACAAAACAGGGTTTTTTTCGGGCTTTTTTACCTGCCCGACCCAGAGATTTCCAAGATCACAAAAATTGGGTTTTAAAAAGCCAAACAGTCCATTATATTTGTTTTACCCCAAATTAATCCATGTCATGTCACAAAAACGCACCCCGAAGTAACTCAAGAAATTAACGGGTTTAAACCCCCCGCCTGTGTTTGTTTAGTTTCCACCAAAAATCTTTCCCCGTCGTGGCGAACGGAACGCCAGATGTTGCACAACTGTCTCAACAGTTGTTTAGATCGTTTGGTTGGTCCTCGATGCTTAGAACTGAAAGCACCACAGAAGGGTCAGGTGAGGAAACGGGTTGATTAAATGCCACCTTTTTTTGGGGGGAGGGATCTAAACAGGCAGCAAATTGTAGGGTGATTTTGAGGGATTTCCTGAAGATAAAGATGCATGAAGTTTGGGTTGGTAATATAATGGCCTCTGGTTGGAAAAGGTTGGTTGGACATTTTGCTGGGGGGGGGTGACCAGTGGTGGCGAACTGAAAATTTCTGATTTTTGTTGGTAGGGTTTTGGGGGGTTTGGTGGTTTGGTGAAGAAAAGGGTGCCAATGATAAATAACAATACATTGCTGGTTGTTGAATAAGCTGCTCGGTTGTATGAGATTGTTTTGAGACAGCTAGCAAAAGCGTGTGGATTTGTTTTCCAGGTGATGTTTTGAACGTTCACTCAAGGATGATCGTCATGTGAGGGAGTATTTCTTTGTTTTGATTCTCCACGCATTGAAGAAACCAAATCTAGCGAAAGCCGACAACCAAAAAAACATCAAGCAATTGTGGTAGAGGGATGCAGAGGGGTATTCGGTATTTGCGTCCATATACATATTTCAATTGGGGTGATTTTCAGGTTCAAAATAAATCAGGAGAGCGCTTTGAAGTTTCAGTATTCTCAGCAGATCACTGGCTAGCTCGTTTGCTAGGACTGTGGTGAGTGATTTGTGTGATGAACATGCGACATCCGAAGAGCTATTGCGGAATGCGCAATCTAGAGATGATAAGGGAGGAGATTCAAAGACTGCTGTAAGTTCCCAGAAAGAGTGATAAGTTTTTGTTCTCAAATGTTTTTGTTTTGCGTGAATCAGTTTCCAGTGATTTTTTCGAAGGATCAGGAATCCTGAATCCTTGGATCATCCCAATATATGATTATTTCTTTGGTCGACTGGACTTTCAGCGTATCTATATATATATAATATATATATATTTATATTAATATATACCCCATACCATCCATGTATGGTATATTATATTTGCCTACATGAATGGTTGATTTTTCTGGCTTATACAGTAGGTATACTGTAGATATACAATCGTCCCATGGTATGGGTATATATTTGTCAACCAGTTTCCAATGATGTCTTCCCAAGGTACACATTCCCAGCCGGCCCATGGCCTTCAGTCGTGTACCTAACCTCACCGGTCCTCACAGGTGAGTGACTTCGAAGAGTATAGCTTCAAACCCAAGGCGTTCAGGGGATTGCAGAAACCTGCAACTAACGGTCCATGGTTTTCGGTTTTTCCGGCCGTTCACAGTTGAGAGCCTTCTGAAATACCTTTTTGGAGCATTGCCGAAAAAACACCCTGAAGTTTAAAATAATTATATATAGCCCCTGAAAATTGATGGTTGGAAGATTACTTTCCTTTTGGGAAGGCCCATTTTCAGAGGCTATGTTAGTTTTAGCGAGTGTACTGTTGATGGAAGAAATCCGGCGGTCACCAGTTGATAGGTACAGGTAGTGAATATCCCATTCTTTACGACTTTTTGTTGAATACATCCCAGGTGGTGCACAAGATTCCTGTAACCATCAACAGTATGAAAGTTTCCCTGCAAAGAAGAAAAGAGTACATACACTGAAGTAGTTATATGAAAATATGGGATAATCATGTTTGGAACTCAAGATTTAAAAACTTCAAGTGACTGAGCTTAGTAAGGGAATCCTATCCAAAATTTAATTCAGGTTAAGGATTTATGATAAATTGCCCAGATTAAATGCCACCTATTTTTTGTTGGGGGGATCAAACAAGCAGCAAATGTATGGTATGTTTTTCAGGATTTCCCCTCATGATAGCGCATTGTTTAGGTTGGTAATGCAATGACCCCCTGACTTTTATTAACTCAGGAGCTGTTGCAAATGATTGCTGAGATGTACGTCTTTGTTGGGCGAGCTGACAAAGAGAAGGTGTGGTGATGTGTGGTGTGTGATGGCGGGCATGGATTTCAGGTCGGGGTAGCAGGTTGGAGATCGAAAGGACATGAAAGATATGACAGGACAATTTGCCTGTCATGCTGCAATGTAGTTGAACTATTGCTTCTTCGGCCGTGTGAAAGCATTATATCCAAGATCATAAGAACATACAAAACCAAAAGGAATCAAAAGGATGTTTTTTGGATTTACACCGTTGATCCCCATACCCCTGTCGTGCAGGCACATTGGCAAAACATGGACCAATTCGAGTCATGTCTTTTCGCCATAACCATCTCCTGGTTCAGACCTGAACGATCGCAGAAGCACACCCTTTAAAAGCCAGGCACAAACGGGGTAGAAGTTGTATTGGAGCACAGGATATATACATGTAAATAAATCAAGTCCCATATCGGGTGTGTATGAAAGAAAGCAGCATCTAATTCGGTAGAAACAAACACTTGTCACTGTTAGAATCAAGCTGATTCATAAACCCCAGGTTTTTAGAGACACCCCCCCTTCAATTATCCATGGGGGATTGACACGTCTCTGCCTTTTAAATATGATCTTTTTCTCCGATTTTGGGAAACCCAAGTTGGATGGAAAGCAACACAAGATACAAGCTTGCAAAGGTCGTTGATGTAACCAAAAACATGGGATATTTAGCAAAAATAATGGCAAGCTTGTATGTCTGTTTGACATACCAAGGAAATGTTTTTAGAATTTCCTTCACAAAAAAACATGAAAATAATCAAGAAACAATAATAAAACCATGTAAACATCTATATGAAGCTGGTTTGGAATTTCCTTCCACACCAAAACATAGATGAAAATAATCAAGAAGCAACAACATGCAATGAAACTGGTTTAGTTTTTTTTCCTCCTCACCAAAAAGAATCAATACAAAAAACAGTAAAAATCCATTTGAATCCTAGTGGATCTATTCTTCAGCCGGGCCAGCCTTCAAAGCTTCACAGCTATGGCATTGGCGTTGAGCCGCGTGCGCTCGGCAAACCTGAGTCCTTTAAGTTACGCAGTGCAACAGCTTCGAACGGAGGCTCGGTTTTACCAAACAAGCATGTAAAGGAAGTGACGTGAGACTGTTGGAAGAAATCCGGCGAGAAAAACCACTGTTTGGGATGGTGCTAAATTTCCCGCCGTAAATAATGGGATAAACTAATAAACCTCAACTGGTGAGTTTGCCGGATTTCTTCCATCAACAGGATGATAGCAAAAAAAACATATGGGTGTTTCCTTAAATGGTGCTACCCCCAAAACACCCCAAAATGGTCATTTTTTGTAGGAAAACCCATGGTTGTTGGGTACCACCATTTTAGGAAACACCCATATGGTGTTCCAATCAGATGAAGGCAAAGTCACAACAGTCACTTGGTGATCATATGACACCACCAACTGACACCAACTGTATCAAAACTGCATCGAAGGAAACCACCTCTAGCTACAAACATTATGTATCGGCAAATAAAATCCTATGTTCCTACTGTAGTTTCCTGAAATGGTGGTACTCCCAAATCATCCATTTTAATAGGGTTTTCCATTGTAAACCATCCATTTTGGGGGTACCCCTATTTTTGGAAACACCCCTATAGCCTCTTAATTTTGGTGACTCTGAGCCATCAGGGAACAAAGTCACAAAAAATGTCTTCTTATGAAGGAAGAACCCCATTCCCGCTCTTGGACCAGCGCTTGCGGTTTCAAAGATTTGGTGGAATGTTTAGTGGGGGAACCTTCAACATCATGTGGTCAATATCTCAGCTGTTACAGTTCACTCCAAACATCTGACGACGACTTGCGCTTCTTTTTTTGGTTGTTGGAACGGGTGCTGTTGGGTTCCACCAACTATAAATGAGATGGGTACTTGTGAGCGATTTATTTATACTGGGATCACCATGGATCACCTTATGAACAACTTTCCACACTTGGTGTTTGTAAAAAATGTTCGACTGTTCGACCAGACTACCGCACCGGTGTTTGAAATCTTGAACAATTCCTTTACGTCAACCACTTACCTGGCACATAAATCTCATATTTTTTGTGTTGATCCCAAGCCAGAATTCTAGTGAATCAACGATCATGTCATTTGTACCCAAGAAAAAAAAACACATGTTAGCGCTTTTGGTTGGTGCTAGGTGGTGAGTTGAAATGTTTTGTACTTTTACCCCGAACCCTCGGGAAATGCTCCAATTAATTCTGGGTTGAGACCAACTTCTGGACGACATGGTTGTTTCCTACTGTTGATGGTTCAGAAATCCGGCAAACTCACCAGTTGAGGTTGGTAGCTTATCCATCCCATTAGTTAGCCGGGGTTTTAGCACCATCCCAGGCTCACCACCCAGGTGGTGGTTAGCCGGATTTCTAGCCATCAACGGTACCAGAGCCTGGGATGTCACAGGTGCTTGCAGCCTGTTTGCCTGGTACGGTCACTGCTACGGTATCGACCGGTTCAGATGGTACGTCCAACTGGGAAGCAGTGCAACGGCAGGTGGGTCAACATGGTGATGAACAAGATACCTTGGGTTGTCCCCTCAGTAACAGTTCAGTGAAATTGGGAAGGTACCCCTGGAAGATACCCCTTAAAATGAGTCCCAAGAAATCCCTTAAAATGGTGTCAAAATGAGGATAAATGGGGGTTAATCCTCCAAAACAGGGGTTAGGGTACCATTCCAGGGTCCCTGGGTAAAATCTCCAAACAGTGGCAAATAAAGGTTGATAAGGATCTCCTGGTGGTGACTGCTACCTGGGGGGACAACCCAAAACATACTACCACCATTTTTTGGGGGGAAGGGATCAAACATGAATATCAGATTTACTTAGATTTATTT
Organism: Breviolum minutum Mf 1.05b.01; assembly: GCA_000507305.1. Classification (NCBI taxonomy): domain Eukaryota; class Dinophyceae; order Suessiales; family Symbiodiniaceae; genus Breviolum; species Breviolum minutum. The sequence continues at coordinate 121,041 of DF240176.1, forward strand.
TGTGGGGTGATTTTTTTTTTCGGATTGTACCCTGGTAAATTATCGCCATCCAAGCATTGAACAAGCAAATCCAAGTTCCCATACCATCCATGTATGGTATATTTGCCTACATTTGGTTGCGTTCGATTTTTATGGTAAATGTAGGAACATATGCCATAAATGGATACTAATTATGGGTATTGCATATTGGATCAATGGAAGTTACTATAATTGAAACATCATCGAGTACATTCATGATAAACAGCAAAAACAATAATATAATAATGCTAGCTAGCAATTAATGATCATGATAATAATAACAATCATACATGTATATCATAGCACACAATGACAGTCATGATATCGCTATAATGATAATAGTGACAATAATAAACAGCTATAACATTGATAAATCCACATGTTTTCACACCTTCCTTGCAGAGGTGGAGCAGGCCAAATCTTGGCCAAAGCATCCTTTGGAAGCAGAGGCTTACCCTCGGGTTTTTCCGGGTGCATTCCTTTGACAAAAATGTCCACACTTTTTGTTGCACCTAAAAAAATGACCTCCACATGGAAAAAAGGGAAAATCATTGGTTAACCATCTACCTCCAAATTTGGGTTCCGGAACACACATATAGTTACAGCTTTTGGAAGATGGATGATATTTCCGTTGCAAAATGGGTGGTTTTCAGGTTCAAAATGTTAATTTTCCGGGTTGTTTTCATTGAGCGCAACATGACGGGATTTCCTTGTCCTTGTTTGGATCATGCTTCTCATCGTTTTTTTCTTAATAATCAGATGTTGTCGAGGTGGTAGATTTGCCGATTTTCCAGCCAGCTACGTGATCGTTTATGGGGGGGTTGAAAATCCGAGTTTTGTCAACCACATTTGGTTGACGTCTAGGAATTTTTCGATTCGATTGAAACATGTCAAAACTAACATGGCAATGGAAAATCATAATTTTGAATAAGAGATACACCCTCCAAAACAAACATGGAACCTAAAAATGGGTGGTTTGTAGATGTTTCTCCTTTTCCAATTGGGGTATTTCCAGGTTCCAATGTTAATTTTCAGGCGTGTACATCGACTCAAATGGTTGGGTTTCCCCACTAAAACTTGATGGGGACTGGAAGATGAGTTTTTCCTTGGACAAAAACTGGTCCCTTTTTAGTGGACATGCGTTCATTTTCGGGGAGGGAATTTCTTTTGCGTTCGAAGAAATGTGTTTTTTTTTGTGGTGTGACTCCAAACGAAGGGAATTTGCCCCGATGTTTTTTTTCACATATATTTGTGGGTTGAATTTGTACGGAAAGGACGAGCAAAATCTTCTAAAGGGGGTGAATGATTTTGAGCCATCGTGATAGAAATGGAGCATAGTTGGAGGATCATCCCACTGTAGGGGTTAGTAAGTCCCCTAAGTAGGGTTGTTTCCCTTCTAAATGGCCTTTTCATGGCTTATAAAAAGGGTCATTTACTAACTGGGATGATCCTCCAAGTAGGAGGTTGGGCTTTCTTTTGCCTTCGTATTCCCCTGCTACACAAGCAATTTTGTATGCAGGAACGCTGCACCTTGGCCGAAGTGTTCGCTACATCTTCCAGTTCATCGAGAGGCAGTGCTTTTTGTTCACTGCCACTGGTCAAGGAGAATACTTGGAGGATTTTCCCATGGGCTATTAGTTTGTTATTTCACCTACTTATAAATGGGGGATTAGTTGGGGTGAAATAACCCACTGCCACCAACCTTGGACTAACTTGGAAAATAATCCCATGACTTGTAAGTGGTTAATAAACATGGTGAATGGTGATCGTAAGTCCCCTAAGGATCGGGTTGTGCGACCCCTTCCAAGCGGCCTTTTTATGGCTTAATAAATGGAGGTGATCCTAACCACTTACTGACTGGGATGATCCTGCAAGTAGGGTAAGTGTCCAGGAAGTTGAGAATGTTGGTGAGGTAAGTGGACGGATCTCGAAATCAAAATGCAGATGGGTCGGTTGGTGGTTGTTGAGCCTTGAAAACAAGCAGGTGAACCTGCTGGTGTTGATGTCCGGACTCAGCTAAAATGGTCAGTATCTTCACTGGATATTTGTTCACCTCCAATGTTTACCCCATCTTGCCAATATTTCTGAAACAATTACCCAGTATCCCCCAGTTTCAAATCCTATATTTTTTACCTTAAGCATTTTCTTAGAGACCAAATCAGACCCAACTAACCCACCAAATCGAACCCCAAATACACGACATGAATCTACCACCCCTGGGCAACTGAACATCATCCCTTCCACCTGTGCACAAAACGACTGAGGTTTCGGAGATTGTTGACAGCGGAGGAACCGCCACTTTTTGGTGTGCGAAATGATGGCACTGCTCGTTGTGCTCTAATCCTTGGCCATGGAGAGGTGACGTTTTTGGGGATGGGAAAACGAGGGGAAAAAAACTCACGAAAAACGGCCCGAGCGACCTTTAAAAAAGATGTGTGTAATTTTTGGTGCTTTGGAGTATCCAATAATATAATCCAATATATATATATATATAATGAAGTTGAAGGATGTTGATTTTTTTTAAGATAGGTCCAGTGAATGAAACAAGTTGGTTTGCAACATAGACATGGATGCTTTTAACATTTCTTGATGTTGATCTGATTGATTGATCTATCATATACTAGCTGGAAAGAGGAGAAACTGTGGAACTCCATGCGTTTTTCAGATCTATATGTAGTACTCTCCTTTCAAACGACTACCTTGGGATACCTACACTCACACCATTTATGGTCGGTTTTGGTGGTGTATGTTTGATTTACATATTGGAGGTAGATCTTGAAGGAAATCTACCCTCTCTAAAACGAACATTCAAAAGTTCTGAAAATCCAAGGGTTGGAAGATGATTCATTTCCTTTTGAAGTTGGGTTTTGGCCCTATTTTTTCTAGGTGGCGTTTTGCTGTTAGTTTCGACCTTTGGACCCCAAAACCATGAAAAATGAAGGTTTTAGGCCCTCAATATATGGGTCACAAGTCCTAAAAATGAAGGTTTTGGGTTCCCATGGAAGAAGGGTAATCTAAGATGATCCAGCGCAACAAGAGATCCTCCCGAAGGTCGCGGCCTCGGAAGTGGTCGGCGCACTGCTGCGTGGTTTCGCGGTGACGGCGGAGATGAAGTTGTACCAGGCATGGGTTTGAGGGGTGGGGGAGGAAGGTTGGTGAAGCTTTGAAAAGGGAGATCTTGTTGGAAATGGGCCCATTTGGGAGGGGGTACCCCATGATTACTTGACAAGATTTGACATATTTATGAAGTAATGTATGTATATATATATATATATATTGTGTATAGATTTCTTCATGCATATTTATATATATATATACATATACATACTNACCAGCATTTTCCAAAGGCCGCTGTTTGAACACTCAGGGATGGTGAAATTATAGACATCCCCTATCATCTATTCAGCACAAGGTATATGTATGTACATACACACACACGTATACATAATATTTTACCATAGTGTACCCATTATATCCTAGTATCATCAAATTTAGTTTTATTCTCAAGTTTGACAGAGATATTTTGTCTTGTTTTTTTGTTTTCAGATAATTGTGTAATCAAACTGTTTTATCTGTTTTTTTCAGTTGTTTTATTGGATTTTGGTTTCATTACATAATTTTTACTTTCACAAGATTCGACTTTGCATTGCAATTGGTATACGATCTCTTTTATCACGTGTATCAACTGTTGTATTATCAATTGTAGGTTGTGGTCTACTTGATACATGTTTTCTTCAGCAGGGATAGAATGACTATGTTACTATATGTAAAAAAACATCACATAAGACATTTTAGAATCTGATTCTCTTTTTTTTCGGCAGTCACATCTCTATATATCTGTGGGTAAAGCACGAACCGGCAGAATTGTGCTTACTCAACCTCTCTGATGCCTGACGATGCACTCGGAGAAATAGAATTGATACCGTAGCACCAACTTGTGACTATATATACATATACCTTATAGTCTTTCAGGTGAGTAACATGTTTGCCTTTTGATAGTTTTTTTCTGTAAAAGGCATGCATGAAATTCACACTCTTGGGAGTTCCCCGATACATAAAATATTATACATGCAGCAAATGTTTGAGATGATGTTGGCTCAATCCATTTTGCTGAAGACCCTTGATACTGAAAGTTTGGTATAGTTCCATGGATCGCAGGCATAGGTTGGCGGCCATATTGTGATCTTTGAACTGGTCACTGAATAGATCCGGGGTAATTCAACTATAGCCATATCAAACAAGCATCAAAGAATGGACATGTGCTGGGGCGTGTGTGGGGTTGCGAGACCTGTTCAGATAGCTTCTCCGGTTGCCAAAAAGATTTTATACATTACATCACCAAAAGTTTCAGGTACCTAAAGTGGAGGTACTGAACCTTAATTATAAGGCTATTTTGGGGGTGGGTTTCCCTTACATAAGCCTTACATACAGCTTACATAGGTGAGTACCTCCATTCTAGGTACCTGAAATGCTTGGTAATACCATCCCGGGTGGAGCAGGAATGGACCCCTAACAACAGGTATTGACCCACTCAAAAGGTGTGTTGTAACTCTTAGCACACCACCAACCACCATACATCCCCACCAAAAAAAAGATCAGTTGTGGAATCTTTTCACTGGGACATCTATGGAATAAAATAAAAAGGATATTAATTTATTATGAACCCCAACTTGAAAAAAGTCATCATTTGCAGATTTCGCAAAAGTTGTGTGTTTTTTTTCTGAATTTTGGGGAGCCCTTTTCTTGGATAACAAAAATTCCAAAATCCAACGCCAACTCTGGGGCGAAAAGTCGCCATTTCTCAGGATGGCTTCCCACCGGAGTTGCTGCAATTCATCGAGGCCGAGAGTTTTTTTTTGGACCAACAATTCCCAACGGTTCAGCTGCTCCATGGGAATAGATTATTTACCTATGAAAAGGTGGAAAAATGGCCACATGAACAAGGGGAAATGTAGGGAAAGACCATAGCATGGATGGTATGGCCATGATAAGTTATTTTTAAATGCAAGTACTTCTAAGTCACGTGGAAGGTGAACATATATCATTTGCTTTTATATGCAAATATGAAATATACACATGGAAAGGTAACAAAATTCGCACCATACAATGGATGATGTGTTTGAACAAAATCCTTCAGCACTTGATTTGGTTTTCATGTTTTTCGACTCAAATCTTGGAACATGGAACTCCAACGGGTGATAGGTTGACCCGTGATCAGTAACCTGTATCAACTGGAGCCACGATTATTACATTAGAAGATGGAAGCATGTGGATGCATATGTTTCATGAATTCTGATCCTCACGTACTGTGTGATTCTAAATAGTTCCAAGAATAAACATGATTTGGCAACGGAACATCACAATTTTCAACAGGGAATCTATCTTCAACAGGTATTTTTTCCATTGCCATGTTAGTTTACCAACAGGGTATCTGGAAAATCTAGGTGGTGGTTTCTTAAATATGTTTGTCATTTATCACCCCTAACCTTGAGGAAATTCTTCATCCAGTTTGAGGACTGCGCATAGAGGTTTGATTCATGGGTTGGGGGAAAAACACCTAAGTAGTCATTGCTGCTGATGTTTCTGTTCAAACAACCCCCATTTCACCATCGGCACAAAATTGGATGAGGCAGGGCCTATATCCTCAATACCAGCTGTCCATCTCCTGCGTTCCGTGGGTACAACGCTGCCGGCAGCACTGCTGGCACCGCCGTCCAGCGATGTGGGCGGTTGGGGTGTTGGGTTCCCCGCCGTGCCAATGGGCATGGCAGGATTGGAAGCGATGGCATTGGCACGAACCAACTTGGAGGTGCCTGTTCAGGATCAATGGTGATCGGAACAATGGGTTAGTTATTTCACCTACTTATACTACGTGGTGGTTTCTTTTTTTTTAATGTTCTCCCTTATTTGACTTATTTGAGGAAGATTCCCATTTTGACTAATATTTTTCAAAGGGGTTGAAACCACCAACGAGTATAAATGGGGGATTAGTTGGGGTGTTGCCATCGCCCACAGCCACCAACCTTGGACTAACTTGGAAAATAATCCCATGACTTGGATACGTAATATCCATGGTGAGCGTTGTTGCCCCGTAAGGATGGGTTGTGGGACCCCTTCCAAATGGTCTGTTTTTGGCTTATAAATGCGGGCTACTATAAATGAGGGTTACTAACCACTTATTAAGTGGGATGATCCTCCAAGTACCCTTCCTGAAACCATCACAGTTCGCAGCAAAAAAAGGCCCTGAAAAGCAAGGGTTGGAGACCCAATAATCTGACAGTTTCAGAGACGGGAATTTTGTTGCAACCCTGAAAACAATGAGACATCATCCAGCGACAACAAACAGAAGTCATCATGACTGGTCAGCCAACCCAACCCTAACGTACCCCCCAGAAATAAGGCCTTTTGATCATTGCTTACTAGCCATTGGTTCCCTTTAAGAAGGCCGGCTATTAAACCATATTAAACCCTTATTTCTGAGGGGAGGTTTTGGTTGATTAGCCACAAGGTCAGCTTGGCAGTTGCTAAATCCCACTTTTGGTGTTTCTTTTTCTGGATTGAAGAGAACAATCTAGCAGTATGTTTTTTGAAGTTAATGAGATTATACAGACAAACCCAGATCCATGTATGGTATATTTGCCTACATTGGTGATTTTTATGGTCATTTTTATGGTACGTGTAGGTAAATATACCATACATGGATCCTATGGGAAATAACTACAATTCTACTATTTCAACAATCCTTATACAGTGATGGATTTGTAGAGGTCTATTGGAATCCTTGGTCAGCAGAGATGTGACCATTTGTTGCTTGATTGGATATAACTTGCCACTTTTCACTATGGCACCACCATACGCTAGCCGAACATGTTATTAGATTTGGTAAGTTGAAGTACCTGTAACCATCTTACCTAAGAAAATATTATACCACTGTACCTCTAACCATCTTTGTTTCATACTGATTCATAGTTGCAAAAAATCAACGAACAAACACATCATAAATTTATTCATGAACTTGATCCATGAAACTCGGCCCAAAATTTGTGTGTTTTTGTTGCTTCATACATGCATGAAAAATCACCGGGCCCTGTTTGTTTGATAGTACATAGCTGGAAAAATATATAACTGAATTTTTAATGGGATATATAAACATATATAATTATATATTAATCTTCAATGGCTGTTTTTTTCCATTGTCATGTTAAATTTCTCAGGGTAGCACAAAAGAGATTTGAATGTCCCAGGAAGTTAGTAAAAGGTTACTAAGTGGATTATAACTCCAACATACCCCTTCTGTAGGTAGGTTATAACCCACTTACTAACCATTGATCCTAACTTCCAACGGTACATCCAAGTGGTAAACAAACATAGCCTCTGAAAATAGGCCGGGCCCCAAAAAGGAAACGATCGTATTCCAACCATCCATTTTCAGGAGGTGCGAACTGTTAGTTTCATATCATAGATTCCAGGTAAATCCCATAGATCACTAGGAAAAACTCAAGGAATCCCATAAATCCCCTAGTTTTGCAGGGAGGCTATACCTCGCCCCCCACCTGCTTGAAGTTTCAGACAACTACCTCGTATGGAGGTGCTTTCCAAGTTGCCAAGATCAAATCATCACTTTACACAGGAGATTTCGCGTTTTTTTGGAGCGCGGTGTTTTTTTTTCAATGCCTACCTACTGGTAGCAATTGGGTGAGAAAAAATGCCAATTGGGTGAGTATATATGCCAATTAGATCCCACCTTCAGAAAAGGGAAGCAGGAAACTCCATTGATTTCTTTTTGGGGTGCAAAAACATGTGTTTTTGTAGCTGGTGATTCAATTCGTGACCATTTTGGGATGGTGATTTATATAAGTGACGTGACCCTTTCAAGTGGTTATTTTTCGTGACCTCCAAGGATCGGGGATTAGGTTGGTCACGGATTGAATCACCTGGGTAGTGGGGGTTTAAGCTGGTAACCCTAGACATCCAGACAACACCTCCTACTGTGAAGGTATGCCTGGACCCACAAAATCATACCGATCAAACACCGAACCTCAGGAGCTATGACTGGATGTCTATAGGGTAACCATCACCTTTATCTATGGGTTTTCAAAAGTGATGGGATAAATCAAGATGTCTTTTTAAGGGGAAGCAAATTGATATACCAAAGCCTTTAGTGTTTTTCTGTTGGACCTTGGCAAAACATGGGTGGAAAAGAAGATGGTTGGCTTTGGAGTGAGTGTTTCCAACATGTTTGTCGCTTCATCTATGTAAAAAAGCCAAACCTGACCTGACCTGTATATGAACCCCCTTGTAAATCAACCAAAAAATAAAAACTAATACCCCCTCAAAGTTCAACATGGAACTTGAAAATGGCACCCGGGAAACCATCAATTTTAGGTTCCATGTTAAACTTGGGGAGGGTATTGCCCCCTGCAAAAAATGGTCTTTTTTTTAACCTGCAGCCAATGGTTGAGTTGGAGATTTTCTGCGGAAGGTCACATCAAAGAATTCGTTGGTGAAATGCGAAGTGGAATCTCAACCAACAAACCTAACGGGCTGGTTGACCTGAAAATCGCGACCCCCTTTTACAAACAGAAAAAAACTATATAGGTGGTGGTGGTTTCAAACATTTTTGTATGTTCATCCCTACTTAGGGAAGATTCTCAATTTGACTAATATTTTTCAGATGGGTTGAAACCACCAACTAGAAAAACATCGACCCATCAAAGCTCGATTTTTTTTTGTTTGCGTTTGGTTCGTTTTTTTTCGCCGTTCGTTTGCAGAGGTTATTGTTACAAATATATCCCCCTTAAAGTTTCCCTTACAGAATGGGTCGGCACGTGCCCCTTATAAAACGCATTCTGTAAGGGTCTCGTCCTTCAAAGTTACAGCTGCTTAATTTCATCCAAACATCCATTTTGTAAAGGAATCTCTGACCTTTGGTCTTTTTGGGTTCACGACTAACTGTTACCTTCCTACCAATCTAAAGGGTCATGACCTGAAAAAGATGTGCAAATATCATGAGATCTCAGAAAACCCATACCATCACATGGGACTGGTATATTTACCTCTATGAATGGTTTGGTTTTTATGGTAAATGTATAGGTAAATGCACAATCGTCCCATGGATGCGTCATGGGAAAACCATTCAGCTTCGATTTGTTTTCTGAATTCCAAGAGGCATTGTTTTTTCGACGAAGAAACGTTTTGACCCATACCATCCATGGTTGCCTGGTATATCTACCTACATGATTTAACCATAAAAAATCAACCAGTCATGGATCGGTAAATATACCAGGCAACCATGGATGGTATGGGTTATCTGGCCAAATGGAATAGTTGATTCAACCCGGTTTTTTCTCAGAAACGTCATGTGGCACAAAACTCCCCATATTCAGCTTTCAGACTTGACAACGTTCACAGGAAGCTTATGACTTATCAGCATTGCTTTCAACCTCAACTCCAAAGGAAGTTCCATCACTTCCAGGTTTTCGCGTTCGGGGCGGGTTGAAGTTAGGTGTTGAGACCTGACAAGAGCTTCGATATGTAGGGGATAAGCTCGTCAACCCAATAGTAGGGGTTGATATACCTATATTATAAGGATTCCTTATTGAAGGTGGGAAAAAACCATCCCCAATATCGGGAGTGAAAAAGAATCCAGCACATAGGTTTTTGCTTTTAGGTTGGTGATCTAACAAAAGAAACAGTTGGTTGATGTCGATGTATTTTTTTTTCAGAAATACTGCCCAACTCTTCATGGTACTTGTACCATGCTTATCATGGACACACATTGAATTCGAGGAAACGAGCTCACAAAATTGTTTTTTTCAAAGGTAATCTCCCAACAGTAGCTTCATCAATTTAGCTTTAAGGAAAAATCAAATTAGCTCAAAAACAACAAGCATCAGATTTACCCTATATACATGGCGCAGTCATGCGCAGTCCTCAAAAGGTAGGTTTATACATGGCTTATATAAACCGAACCAATACATGGAAACTGTGCCATGTACTTTTACCCTGGTGTATTATAGCAAGATCAAAACATTCAAAGCGGTGATGTGGACCTTTTTGTATATTCGTTTTTCCCGGCGATTCAGCTTGAGCAAACATGATGAAGAATTCCTTGTTGATGGCAGGAGTTTTTGGTGAGTTTCGTGTCGTCTTATTTTTCAGCACTGAAAAAGGATATAAAAACAATACTTTTGGAGGTATTACTTGTTCAGGTTCCATGTAAAGGATAATTGAGGGAGTGTGCTTTTGCAGTGGCAAAGGTTCTTGGTGTTGGATTAGTTTTTTTTTGGATGACATGGACATGTTGAGCTTTTGATGAGTACCCAAAATTTCAATATTGCCTGGATGACCTTCCAAACAAAATCAATGCGGAATTGCCCAATTGAGCCACCAAATTCCATTATTATACTAGTTGTTTAGTAGGGATCCTTATAATGGTTTATTCTGATCCCTATGTACCTGGGTAGTACAATCCCCTACAATTAACAACCAGTTTTTTTTTCATTGCCCAACTGGATGATCAGATGATACGTGCACCAACTTAGATTTTGGAGGGATTGGTTTTGTATCTTTCCTTTTCGGCCATGTATTGTCGATGATTTATGACATTTTATAACTCAAGTATCCCTTAAATCTACATCCTAGGATGCATTCGTCACAAATGAAGAGTTTCGGTTAGGATTTCCGATTCCCTACAAATGCAATATATAATCCCGGTGGTGACGAGCCAGCATCCTGAGTGGTTGGGGGTAGATCCAAACTATCCCCTACAAGGTGGGCCCCTACGGGGCCCATAACTCCATAGGGGTTATACTGTTGATGGAAGAAATCCCAAACAAGCACCTGGGATGGTGCTAAAACCCTGTAAAAATTGGGATGAACTGCCAACCTCAACTTGTGCAGGATTTCTGAACCATCAACAGCATCACTCCAATAAACCCATGGTATTTTCAGCCATTTATACGGGCCCCAGCCCCATGTCACGAGGCTTACCAGTGCCTCGATGGGCACGAAGTGCCTACGATCGCGGTCTTGAAGAAATTCATGATTTTTTAGATCTTCTTTGGGGTTTCAGTTTCTTGGACCTGACGAAATTTAGATGTGTCAAATAAAAAATTGTTGACGGTCGAGAGGAGATTTTTTAATTTTTGCTGAAGGTTGTTTTGTTTTTGGTGGTTGGTTGTTGGTTGTTGGGAGGAAGTGGTATTTTTTTTTTTTTGGGGGGGGGGCAGGGTTTTATGTACGGTATACGTGTAATCAGCCGTTAAAAACATGATGGCCGAAGGGTTTGGTGATGGGAGTGACCGTGCTAGGTATAATATACAATGATATCATATATTATAGCGATGTTTATATATACGTATATATACCCATAGGATCCATGCATGGTTTATTAACCTACACTTGGATGATTTTTATGGTAAATGTAGGTAAATATACCAGTCCCATGGATCCTATGGGATATATATGATATATATGATTATATTTTGTATGCACATATCATAATCCATACCCCACTTAACCCACCATAATTTTCAGCTTAAGACAAAAACCCAAGCCACCCCACACTGAATATGGCACAAGGTCAGCTGTAGATTATGGTGAAGCCTTTGATTAAATGTGGGTCCCATGTGGGGAGAGTAGCCTAAGTATGTGTATACCACCATGTACTCATGTAGTTTTTGGTAGTTTTTCGGAAACAACTCGTGTACTCATAACATGAAAGTTACTATTGGGGATTTCCCCGGTCCCACCGGGCATTTCAAACCACCAAGCCTTACCAATTGGAACTTTCAAAGCTTGGAGAAAAAAAAAGGATGGGAATCGAAGATTTCCCAGGCAAATAGAAGTAAAACATTACCCATACCATCCATGGTTGCCGAACGGTATATTTTACCGATCCATGAAAATGGTTGTTATTTTTAGGGTTTTCATGGATCGGTAAATATACTTGTCCCAACCATGGATGGTATCTAGGTGATGGTTTCAATTTGTTTATGTTCATCCCTATTTGGGGAAGATTCCCAAGTTGACTAATATCTTTCAGATAGGTTGAAACCACCAACCAGGTATGGGCTATCTGGCGAAATGGAAGAGTTTGATTCAACCCCCGGGTTTTTCTCAGAAACGTCATGTCGTGGCACAAAACTCACTTCAACTTCCCTTGGGAGGTGATGTTTCCCTTGACCAGCTGGGCCTCCGTGGAGCTTCGAAACATTTCTTGTTGACCAGTCAGGAAATGCCTGAAGATGTAGTGATGCTTGGTTCAACCTGTTTGGGTTGGGTGGGGTTCATGGAGGGTAAAGGCTTCCCCCCCCAAGAAGTAAGGACTATATCCCTGATAAGGCCGGCTACTAAGGGAAACCAAATGGTTATTAGTCCCTTAATAAGGCCGGCTATTTCTTGGGGGGGGGGGGGTGGCATTTGGGTGGGAAAAATAT
>DF240177.1:0-133666 GCA_000507305.1 Breviolum minutum Mf 1.05b.01
CCATGCTGCCTGCCACTGCCCAGCCTTCTCACAGGCACTGATGGTCGCACTGTAAGCAACAACGCTGGGCTGCACAAAGGCCTTTGGCATAGCCTCAAATAAATCTAATGCAACATGCAATTGAGATCCCTTCTCAGCAGAGCTGATCGCTGCGCTGAAACTAAATTCGTTTGGATGGACAAATGCTTTCGGCATGAACTGCAGGACCTGAATTGCATGCTGCCACTCAAAGAGCTTTTCGAACGAGGAAATGACAGCACTGCAGCTTACAACATCTTGAGGAATCTCTCCAGCCGGCATTGAGTTGAACAATGACACTGCCTCTTTCCATTGACACCCCTTTTCGCAGGAGCTTATGGCTGCATTGTAGCTTACGGTGTTTGTCTCGATGTTCTCCCTGGACACCAGCCCAAACAAAAGGAGTGCCTCTTGCCACTGTCCTTCCTTCTCGCAGGAGCTAATGGCTGCACTGCAAGTGTAGACATTTGGCTGGACCTTCTCGCGACGAACAGTTTCACAACAGCTCAATGCCTTCCGCCACTGCACAGCTTTCTCAAAGGAAGAAATGGCTGAGCTAAAGCTAACTACGTCTGGTTTGAGATCTTTGCTTTGCATACCCTCCAGAAAAATGACCGACTTTTCCCACTCACCGCCTTTTAAGAACGAGTTCAATGCTGCATTGGAGCTGAATTGGTTTGGGTGAATTCTGGCTGCTGGCATTGAGTGCAGGAGGCTGCATGCAAACTGCCACATCTCAGCACGAGCACAGGATGAAATGGCAAGCGTGTACTGCTTCGCGTTCACATTTCCCTGCTCGTGTGCCCGTTTCAGAGTTGTGGCCACCATTTCTGGAATTCTTCCCTGTACATCCTTGATGGATGAAAGGAAAGTGGCTGCATCTTCTTCCGAATGCACCGAATGCAGCATCTTTGCAGCTGTACTCCCGAATTCTGAAGTATGCCCACCATTGCTTTGCGCAGCGGCAGGGTGAAGCATGGCGTTCTTATTGAGCTGCTTGGTGTCTCTAGCCATCAAAGAACCGAAATCAAGGCTTTTGAGCATGTCCATTAGTGCCTTGCCGCAACAAATATGCAAAAATGAAAAGGATGAACATGGCTCTTTTCCTATTCATGGCATATTAGAAGAACTCAAGATGCCATTGTGGGGTCGCTCTATTTCGAACCACTGCTTGGCCTGAAGGCACAAGCATAATTAATGACCTTGTAGCATTCGTAGCTTAGCAGCGTCAAATGTATGATGTCATGCGCTTCAACTCGGCTTTCACTTGGAGAACTACCCAAGCAATTTTTAGCGTAGACATGCTAAGAAATGCTGCAGTGGCAGGATGATTCTGTTGCGTCCATTTGTTTTCAGGTAAAGTATGTGCTCCTTTGCCTTTTGGCATGATACCCTTTGCCGGGGATGATCCGGGGATGACCATATTGCAAAGGAGTGGCCTTGACCAATAGACTCATCTTCTGCGAATACCAAACGGACATGAAGACCTGAAACAAGGGCCTGGGATCAGCCGGTCTTCGAATGGCAGGTTGGGTAAGGACAAACTGAAGAGAATCCTTGCGTTCCCTTCTGCAATCACTCGTGTACTGTGCTTGCTAGATTTAACAAGCATCGCACACACACCCACACACACACATGATACACGGTATATATATATATATATAATCAAACTGAATACATATGACTGTAAAGTATATATATATATATCTATAATATATAGGGTAAATATTAATGAATTATGATAAATCATGAAACATTCTATGTAAGCGTATGTAAGGGCACAATGGCAGATTAGGTGCCCCTAATTCCTTCCAACTTGGACCAGGGTGAGTTGACTAGACACTGCAAGGGTCAAAGTCATTCTGTTATATGCTAATCCGAGCAGCTCGCTGCACTTCTTGTCAAGATCTAAAACCTCAACGTTCAGAGCGATGGAACCAGAAGGGCAAACGACAAATGAGTTGTGTTTTTTTGTTGATTGTGGGGCATTATCGTTTTGTTGGTGCCTACGCGGGGGCTACGGCTTGCCTACGCGGCCACAGTGGGAGCCTACGCGGGCACAAGTTGTAGGAAATTTGCCTACGCCGCCTACGCCCGTGTGGTTTTGTTAAGAAGATGCCTACGCGGCTACAGTCCAGGCAGCTTTTCCCCACCTGTCAGGTGAGGGTTGTTAGGTTTTATGTGAGTTGTCTTCTCCTCCGCCTCCTCTTCTTCTCCTCTTCGTCCTCCAACTGCGATGATGTGAGCTCAGTGTCCCTTGCCGGACCTCAACCGCGATCATGTGAGCACAGTGTTCCTTGCCGGACCTCAACTGCGATCGTGTGAGTTCAGCGTTCCGGACCTCAACCGCGATCATGTGTAGCTCAGTGTGCCTCGGGAGATGCTAGTTGAAGGGGAAGTGTTTATTGAAAAACTTCATGGGGGGAAAGGGCACCTAGGCTATAACCAAATTCGCCTACATCTCGCCTACGGCTACGCCTACGCGCGCCTATGCGAAAAACCGTCTACAGTTTTGGTTTTTTGCTGCCAATTTCTCTATTTACAGATGTCCGGGACTCTACATTTATGACAAGTTAGTTGTGAAATTCGGCTTCCCGTATTCGCCTACGGCTTGCCTACGCCCACATAATCTTGTACATGTGCCTACGCCCGCCTACGGCCCCAAGGGAAATGCCTACATCCACAATGATCAATGTCAACCTCCTGATAAATCCTTTTGTCTATCAAAAAATCTCTGCTCAAATGAGTTCTCTAACCGCTCATTGATTCACGTTTCTTCAAGGTCTCGTGATTTGCGCCACACTCCATCATGAAGACCGAGGCACATCTACTCCATCCCAAACCTGAGAGGCGTGGAGATTGTGAGGGTCAATCCTCTCAAATTCATGACAAGCTGGCGCAGCAGCCAGAGATTGACATAGATTGACTATTATGCTATATTGACTCAAAATTGTGGGGAAATGTCAAGCTGCCAGTGAAGAAATGACCAAAAGATACTGGCTTGCACGACACACCATTTTCCATGAATTCATGTAAGGATCTTCTCAAGGCATTTTCAAGTCTGTGACAGGTGCAAATTGGCAACGTAAACATTGACAACGGACAGCACAGAAAGCAGTACGGGAAAGTGTTGGCAGAAATTTTAGCTGGAAAACGTCCATCTGAGACTTCGTAATGAGAGGGTCAAACTCCATGCTCTCCTGTTTGAGGTCTGAGGTCTTCCTGTCCGGCATGGTTTGGCTGCGGGTCAAAAATGAACGATTTCCCGACAAAATCCCTTTGCATACAATTTGGTCAGCCCAGGGGCCTGGCATGCAAAGAATCTCAGCATGTTGCACTATGCAGTGGGTATTTTCATGAAATAGCATTCCCTGACGGATGCAGTGGGTTTCAATCTCACAAGACTTCTCGTTAGGCGCCCTCAGTGTCATGGAGCTTAAGCTGGAAAGGTTGAATCAATTTGAATCATCTCATTGCTGACCAGCAGAGTTGGCACCTTGGACTGGCCAACTGCGTCCACTGCGCCAAGATCCTGAGAATTGAGGGATTGCGCTGAGCCAACTAAGAGTCAATGACAATGGCTTCGTCCTTGCCAAGAGAGCTTTGGAACCGTATAATTGGCCATAATATGTCTAAATCAATTGATATTGTGTATCGATATATCTGCAAAAATGTCCCTCATCCTGCTCCAAGATGCCGCTTGATTCGCATATCAGTCATGACCTTACGGACAACGTCCCGCAATGATTTGAAGCGACGTGTTCGCAGGCCGAGGTAGGAAGTCTGCATCAAGGAACCTTAGAAGCTATGGACGGTTCATGCAGGAGCGACAATGGAAGGATGTCAAAATCCTAAATCTCAACTTTCATCTCAGAACCGATCAAAGAAAGGCATATTATTATATTATACATACGTATATGCTTCTTTTGAATATCAAAAATACTATCGGATGCCTTACCTTCCCACCTGCCGTGTTTCTGCACTTCTGGTAAACTCTTTGGTAGGGAGTGTCCAAGGACGAAAAATATCAGAAAGCGATTGCCATCTTCCGCCGGAACGATTTGGCATCGAACTCCCAAGCCGAGAAAGTACTACAAGTAAGAGCATTAGCACTCTGGCAACTGCGGAAAGCACAAGAAAACCGGCCACGTGCCAAGGTGCTTTCAGTGGTAGACACTGAAACCCCACGAGTCAACCTTCTCATTTCATCCTAAGTCTCACCAATTCCGACCAAAAACGCTCGTGCTATCTACGATTCTTGAAAAAGAAACAACACAAATACCCCAAAAGGTGTGGATAAATGCGCAATTTGGACATACAATGGGTGTGAAGATATGCGTGCGCATGTGCCCCAATTCCTCACCCAGTCTATTTTAGGTGCGCAGGTTCATGCAAACACTGACTTGCACTGACAGCAATTCCTTCCAGCTGTGATGTCAATGCATCCAGCCAGCAAGTCAGCCAATCTGCGAAACATTACCATGATATATTGTCATGACTCCAAGTCCCATCCTTACAACCCAAAGTGGACTGTATCTCATCTAATTACCTGGTAACAAAACCAACTGTGGGGAGCATTCCCCCAATCGAACTACATGTGCCACAGGCCCAACTGGTGCGCCAAACATTTTTGCTGCTGGTAAGCACAACAAATCAGAAAAAAGATCAGAAAAGAACAGCTTAAACTTGGTACCCGCTGCCAATCATGACGCTTCGGTTTAGGAACACTCTCCAAATGTGGCCAAGGCACGAAATGACGGAAAGGCTGTAAATTTCACAGAATGCAGAGCTATATAACTTTTCACCCAGAAATTTTGCGATGTTGGAGAGAAATCAATGGTAAAAACAGGGTATTTGTGGCTTTGCGCATCTTGAGTGGCCAGACTTTTCGGCGTTCACCTTTTCTTTTGTCTGTGTTTCAAGCGTCAGGCATTGTTGCGTTTCTGGCCCACTCCATGAGTTGTCTAGCATCAGCCATGTGTGCAGGAATGCGATCATCGTTGGCATAGCATCAACCATGTGCGAATGCCATCATCCCTACCCCACCCCCCTCGACCCCATGGGTTGCGTAGCGTCAACCATGTGTGCAAGCCTGTTTGCATGCATATGTATGCATGCATGTATTTTACGCTTGCTTTTTTTTGGCTGCTGTATATGTGATTGACATCACATCACTATGTCATTAATTTCTTGGTATACCTTTTGAAAAAACGATAAGGCTAGCTAGCAGCTAGCCTGCACTGTAAATAAATGATGCGCAATACAGTATGTGTCAAAACAAGCTGAAGAAAGGCCAGCATTTCAAACTTCGAATTCAATTCGAAAGGTACACAGTGAATCGGTGGGATAGATGGCTTTGGTGCAAATGCCAAATGGTGCAACTTCCTGGGTTGCGCCTCCCCCAAACTTCAAAGAAATATTTCTGCATTCCCTAGCCCCGTTGCTTTGTCTGGCCCTTCCATATCATCAAAAAGCTCATTCTTGTTGTTACATGTTTTTGTGGCGCATCATTCCCTTGCTTGACAAGTTTCTGAAATTGTGAAGATCTTATCTTCGAAAACAAGTCGTGTCTCGGAACCTGTCTGACAAACGCGGGACACTTCCAAGCTGAATCTGAGGCTGAATGAAGCGCAACCTTTACAAAATTCGAGCGCAACAAGCGCAGAACTTCCTGGAATCCCAAATCTCGAATGATAGAAATTCAAAAGGAGCCGATTCTGAGACGTTTCGATGATAGTATTGGTGGAACGACCGTGGGCAACTCTGCTGCTCAGGAGCTCATGTCAGAACGATTGGTGCTCACCTGTGACGGGGGTGAGGGAAGACTTTTGATGTTGTTCATAGTCGTGTTTGAGAGGCTGATTCTGGGATTGCACGTGCTATGGTTGGAGGAATTTGGCTTTGACCTCTCAAGTTCTCTCTCCACTGACTGGATTGGTCTTGAAATCTCCAGCCCATTTCCAGCTTCCTACAATACAATGCCATTGGATATGCTTCGATGCAATAGGAATGACAATGGGAACTCATTGAACTTCTACAGTACCCTTTGTTTTCCCAACCGGTTTAGCAGGAAAACTTTTGGCCAAGGAGGCAATTCGGCCTTGCGGTACTTGACGGCAAATGAGCGTACCTCTTCCTCAATATGCAGCAGTTGACCTCGGGGCACGGTGAAGGTCCCACAGAGCGCGTGACCTGTGACCTTCCTGATCAAGCCGAATGCCTGGAGAATCCGCTGTGCAAACCTTGACTTCATGTGTGCCCCGAATTTGTTGAATTAGACATTAGATTTGAAGACCATTAATTACTTTTGATATCCTTTGATCCACAATTCTCTGCACAAGTCAGTGGGTCATCTTGATGCCGAGATCGTCTGACATCAAATTATCTACGAGAGGAACTGCCTTGAGAGATTTGCGCCGAACTGTCCTGCAAACACACCATTGGTTGCCCCTGAAAAATCCTCCAGTTCTTTCTGTTCGGTGCCAACGCTGCTGGGGAACTTTTGGCAGCTGCTACCGAGCTGGAACCACTCGCGGTGTCACTGACACTTCCCAGGCTTTGCTGAGCCTGAGAGAGGGCGGCTTCACCACACAGCAATTGACATCCACTATGCCCCACCAGAAATGATCAGAAAAATATGGAAACTAATGAAAAATGTATCATTGAATAGCAAGATCAACCTAAAAAGCAGCCAGAAATGACCCTGAACTGTTGCTGCAGACCAGTATCCACCATCCACTCTGAATCTCCATTGTCGGCTGCCGAGGGCGTAAACTTCAGTTCCAAATCGGGAACATCCTCAACAATGATGCATATGATGCATAACTATGCTGCAAGATTGGTTGGCACTACTTTCTCCGCAACTGGGGAGGTCCTCAACTCAACGCATCCTGCAGAAATCTTCTTAAAAAGAAAATTAGCGGTCAACATCCACCAAACACCAAAAACACACGCTTGCTTGACCTCATTGAGATTGTCGTTGGTGTTGTGAAGTTTGACTTTCTTC
This sequence comes from Breviolum minutum Mf 1.05b.01, assembly GCA_000507305.1. NCBI lineage: Eukaryota > Dinophyceae > Suessiales > Symbiodiniaceae > Breviolum > Breviolum minutum. The sequence continues at coordinate 7,025 of DF240177.1, forward strand.
ACGTTCCTCAAGGGCAAGCGAGCGGGGGTGCGTAGAGTTAGTGTCAACGTGGCGATTACCACTTAATAACTTGAAAGTCGCTGGAAAACGACTGCGTGCTGCCTGGTACGCTTTTGCCAAAAGGGCTCACCACAATAGCCAAGAAAAAACCAAACGCACGACTAAAATACATTTAAATATAACACACTAACACATAAAACATCATAAAACATCATAAAACATCATAAAACATCATAAAACTCATCAACACGTACATATCAGAACACTGGAGCGGGCTGTTCGTCTGACTGTGCACTCTCCAGATCCCATTCTGGCAAGAGTCGAGTCTGTTATCCGCATGGGGTCGTCGTCATTGTTTTCGACATTGTGCATGTGTACATTCCTCAGAACGTCTACTTCTGGTCCAATCAATTCTTTATCCCATTTGATCTTCCTTGCTTGATTGAAGCGTATGCAACCTATGGTTGGGCAAGCAAGCATTATGAACCAGTGCTAGCTTTCCACTTCCTGTACCTCCCCAGAAGCCGCTGACAAGTAAAGAGAATATATATATATATAGATAGAGTTGAATAGTTCCTAATCAAAGGCGTGCTCGAAAGTATTATGACGTATCCAAACTCGGCTCTTGTGTGTTTGCACAGGTGCACTAAAAAGCGGGACAAGTTGCTCTGCTTCTGCATTTGCAGAGCATTCGCCCCCCAGATTTCCTCCCATGTGTACCCAAAGACAAACAGCCGAATACTACAGGGCCCGCATCTATCAAGATCGAACCCTGGAATGGAACAGAAATGCCTGCAGTCAATTCCGGGACAATTCCATGTTAAATGGTACAACATGGTACAACTTTCCACACTACAAATACGCTCATGAAGCAGTGTACATTGCATGCCATCAGCGAACTCTTTGAATTGGCGTGGCGTCTTGACGCCGCCTTTTGGGATCATGCGATCAAACATTACAATCATTACAAAGCAAGTGTCTTCTGCGTCTCTCCACAACATACTGTAACTTCATTTGGCACATGACTGCACCCAAACCGAACTCCCAATACCATTGCAGCTGGCGGCCTTCCACAGCTTGCAGCATTGCGTGCAATTCCTTCATGTCCTACCAGTGAAAACAAAATGACCAAGATGTTTTTCCTCAACAAAAAGAATGACAACAACCTTCTTCAAGGCAGCCTGCACTCTTCTCAGAGCTGCCGGAAAAAATCATCTTTAGTTAGAAGTTTGACACTCCTTCTTCCTTCATGCCCCTTCCTTACATATATATGACATCTTTATGTACTATACCATATCCAATCTCGATAAATAACCTTTCAAATGCCAATGCCGAACAAACGACCGCACAAATGGCATCAAATGACTTTCATATGCCTACCACCTTAGAGGCAGTTGAGGTACCTGCCACCTCTAATTACAATATACCTTTTCAAACTTATAAAAGAGTGGTAGAAACCGTAACCAGTTTCGAGTATCTTCAACAACTGTTGAATTTATTTCTCGCAAACTATCTTATACCTTGAAAGAATTACACCTAAATTGATGCCAGTGGTGTAATTAATAGTCTTTCCAACTGAACATCTATTTAGATAATATTGTTTTGGGGTGGTGTGCAGTTGGAGGAACCACCTGTGGTTGATTTAGTGAAATCTATTGAAATCTGATTTAGAGGTGGTGGTGACCAAACAGACCTCCACGTAAAAACGCCACTCCACAACACCACGCTCTTGATATTTCTTAATTCATCATTATATCAGGGGACAATTGCATCGTGACCCGAGAATTCCAAATTATTTAGAGGCCTCCACACTAGTCCCCCACCGGCAGTCCAATCCAATGGAAATCTGTATTTTTGGGGCTTACTCCGGGGGCGTCCCTACCACACACCACCACTCACCCCGCCTAGCGGCCGTAAAATGAAGGGAAATTACTCGAGGGAGTGTAACTGTGGCCAATAACTTCGTGGCTTCTGTCTACTCACATGTGTTGAAATTACATACGTACTAACTACAGTACTTGGCCAAACTAATTGAGAAACCACCACTCAAATAATATCAAATAATTATGTGTGTAGGTAGCCATGCTCTGATACTTGCATTGAAACCTGTGGAAGATCACGAATGATTCCTCCAAGTCATTCCCAACACACTTCAGCACTCCTCCGATTCCACCGCCGTCTCCAAGAGTTGCATCAAGTACTGTGCACGAAGCATGTGCAAGAGCTCTTGGGCCTCAGCTCCAAACATCAATGCATTCAATGCATCAGTCCACCACCTATGACCCATGGGGCAATGGGGATCTGTGCGCTCTTATCATCCAATCACCCCTCCGGACAGCACCGGTTTGAAAAAATTTGAAAGTATATCAAACGGCGCCTCTGCAATCTCCTCCTCCGCAGTCTCTGCATGGATTGCTTCTGCGATGGCTTTGGCCTCACAAAAACTGAACTCGGAGGCTCTGCATTCAATGGCTGTCTCTGACTAATGTATTGCTGATTAGCCATTTCTGTTCACTTCCTATGTGGCTTGTTGTTTTTTCCTGAGCACCTACGCAACTGCGTTCATCCAGCAAAGCATAGCAGCGTCATAGCACATGATTCTTGGTGATCCTCTCACTTTTCATGGCTACTAAACAGTTTTTCAATTAATGTTGTGCAAAGACCACTGCACCCGCTCCATCATGAGCTAAGGTGCCGTGCTGACCACAGCAAGTGGTCTTTTCTTCCCTCCCGAGCGTTTCTCTTCACAAGAGACGCTGGTACAAGATTGGAAGTTCAGCTTGTTTTGGTTGCTTCTTCACTCTTTGAACATGGCAAGGGCTGGCCGGACAGCATTGTAGCCTTGACCTGATTGTATCGACTGGGTGTAGGGGCAGTTTTGCTTGCAGCAGGTCTGATCTTGCTGGCTGGTGCTCTGGCACGAGGATGACTATTAGCAGTCTCTATGACACTATGATGAGGCTTTGCATCCTTGGCGTTGAAGGAAGCCATTTCTGGAAGAGGGCCATTCCTGCCGTAAAGGAGAATCAACAGGTTTCGAACGCTTCATTCCTTGGTGAAATACCGTGCTGAAGTTGTCTTTGCTCCTCAAGAACACCAAACATTTCCACCTAATGTGGTGAGAATGTCGCGTTGCAAGCAGTGATGATCAACCTGGAGGGTTTCGACTAGTTCAGGCACACCCAGGCGTTCCAATACCCGTGACACAAACAAGCAGCAAGTGCAGGAACTTTCCAAAGCGTGTGGTGGGAAGTTGTCAAGACTTCATCTTCTCATCATGTCATCAAGGACATGTATTTCGAACTGCCCTGTATGGGCTCACCAACCCACGCACCCGGGGCCAAACTTAGGAATAAGGTGGCTACTTGCCCCTTCATTAATGGCCACAGCCTCAAATTCTCGCACACACACACAAGACTGTGACGTGGAAATGCGACTGAATCCTCTGTGCAGGAGCAAGAGAAGGATACAAAAGGTATAGCTTACTTTGGACAGAAAATGACCCCTGAGCAGGGAGACAATGTGATCAAACAGAGCTGCGACCCATCCCTCAGCATACATTTTGTACAACTTTTGAGGTAAGCTACAAGTCTAGAGATCTTCATGTAGCAAGGCGAGCCCGGCGTCAACGCAATATGTCTTACATGTACGAACAGCAACTGGCACATGCTGCCAATTCCCGATGTATGTATGTCGATTTGAGGCTAATTGCCCTTACATCTCAGTGGTCCCGGCTCATATGACTCATATCTGAGCCGCAGGCCAAGCCAGCAAGGGCCACATCTGTCAAATCATCTGCCGCATGGCCTGGATGTCAGTTAAAAGCAAATAGCAAAGGACAATGGATGACATATGATCATATATGGATGACAAACATCTGAGATGACAAACATCTGATTTCACGGCATGCGGAAAGACGATCGCACAAGCGCTCTATAGCAGCAGCTCTGGCAATGTCTGCGAGGGTCGACCCACGCTGCATGCCCTTGTCATCCCTGAGTCCCAGGCGGGCAGCAATCACAAGTCTTTCGAGCGCCTGCGACTGCCTCAATGCAACAATTGAAAGCAAGTCATTGCAAATCGTGCAGATATGTGCCATGTTTTGCCGTGGAGACGATGAGCATGGCTGCTGCTCTCAATTCCCTCTCCTTCAACTGGGCATGGCTCATCAAAGTCTTATTGGGGTCGCGGCATCTGTGTAGTGGCTAGCTTCTCTTCGCCTTAGGATTATATGTGAAATGTGCAAAAGCACCCTGGCCCTGGTAGCTGTCTTCTGCCCTATGGAAAAGAACCCTCATAGATGAAGCAAGAACTGAAGCTACTCATCTAGTTGGGGTTAAACGGTAATTCTCAAGCCCTTGTAACTGTATAATTAGCAAATCATTTTGCAGCTGCCCTAACAAAATCAAACTTTCCAGCATGCCTTGTCTTCAAAAATAACTGCGTTGCTCTTGAGGGGCTATGTATGTCAAAAGCATCCGAAACCAGCTCCGAGAAACCAACCTCACCTGGATCTCAACATAATTCAATAAATACATACTTCAACATACACATATATCATATATATATATAATATACATATACAATACCACATAAGCCGAAAAAAATGTTGATCTCCGGGAAAATCGCCCTTGTGCAGGAAAATTAAACTTTGATGCATCCTGGGTCAAACAAAAAAGCACGACAAATTTGCAGAGTTTTGATGCAACGTTAGACCTTCAGGCACCCCTGACTAACGTAGCGGTTCTTCAAAAGCCTGGGCACATGTTGTTGCAAAATTCCGCTACAACATGATAACACAATATACAATAATATACAGCACAGTTATCCACTTACAACTTGGGCTGAACGTGCTTTCAACGATCCTTTTGGCTGGTCTCAGTTATCCACTTACAACTTGGGCATGTGTTTTGAAATCAAACCATGCTATTTGGGGTCTATTCTGGTGTAGTTTTCTTGCAACATCTTTTGAGAGTGGAATTTGGATGTGATTTTGAAGACACAGGTGTCCGCCAAACTAAACGCTCCCACATTGACTGCATTAGGGGTGGTGCTTTGCGATCTCGCTGGCGAAGGGCACGTTCACCGCTCTTTGCTTGAAGGATTTCCTTAATGCTCCGGCTGCCAAGCTAGCTTGACGACAAACGACACTCTGACCAGCACACTGCTTGCTCATGTCATGAGGATGTAGCCTGATGTAGCCTATGCATGTCTATACATTCTGGTGAATGTCGTTGGAGAGACCGAAATGCGGTCAAAGCCAGTTGGAGGCATCAACACCGAGACAATGCGCAGTTTTCAGGCCAAGTGTCTTGAAAATCACCTCTCCCTCCTCCTTCTGTTTTTGTGCTTCTTCCTTTTGCTCGGTGTCCACCAGGACAGCACTGCGCAAAGAGCGAGGCTCTGCAGGTCAACATGTTTGGGCATGCGCACGATATTGGTCTGAGTTCTTCGGTCACGCACAGCATCTAGAACCTATACATGAATCTACACCCTGTTCCATAATGTTCCATACACAATCGTTTCATACTCCAGTCTCCAACGGCCCATGATTGAAAAACCACGTGATGTCCATGACCAGCCCGTCAACACCTCTGAAGGTCTTCGAGGGATGGGAAGCCGACTGCGTGAAGCCTGAAGCCGTCGCGCTCCCAACGTGTTCTATCTGGTTTGCAAGCCGACTTTTGCAATGCCCCGTCTTGGATTGTCTGTCTTTTTATTTAGATTACACTCTGTGATGCACTATTGAACTATGGAACTATATTCTGTTTTGGGCTCTATTGCCATGACTCACTGGAACTACAGGTGATGAATGGCGCTAGGTTGCACTTAGCCTGGTGGCTGCATATTTCATAAAATTACAGGCGGTTGTGTAACGATCTGCAGCACCCAATCATTGAAGGCCCTTCCAATCTGGGAGAGTGGATCCTCCGAATCTTCACAATGTGCTGATCCATTCATACACGAAACATGAACAAGCATCGTTCTGGTTTGGCCCAACTCTACAAAATCAAGCTAATTTCAAGTGGCCCAACGGAACCCACATAAAACTAAAGCTGCGCGGCCTGTGGACCTCATCTTCAGTGAAATCTTCTCCGGTCATGATACGCCTGCACTTAGGTGCGTGCACCGCAGCACTAAGTCGCGATAGAGATTCGTTGGAGGCCAAAAGAAAGGAGTTGTGAAGCCAGCATGACCCAGCTGCTTTGGACGCAAGCAACTCCATGACTCTATGCTTCAAACGAACGACTACACACCACAAACTTGAAATTTGCAAACAAAAATCCTAAAATTTCCATCTGTCCCAATGTCCCATGTCGTGCAGCTTGATGCATACAGTAGGTCCATATTTCCAGCTGTCCCACCCAGGTTCATCGCTAAGCACCTGTGGATCTCCTCCACTGGAAGGCCACAGCTTTCAAGAACCTGACGCACAGTAAGTTTGACAAATCAAATGTGGGTACTTTGGCTTGAACTTGTATAGTAATTTCCCTGTTCACTTTCCTGGTGCACAGGAAAAAACCACACTTGGTCCGCCACAAGCAGGGTGGATTCAGAATGAAGGGGACATTTCTGCCTCCTCCATCTCATTTGAAATTCGTCATGGATCATCGTGAATCATTGTCGCGCAACCTATTGGCTCCTCTGCCCATGCCCACGGTGGCCAGGTCAAAGCATACAACATGTACATATCGTACATATACATATATGTGTGCAACCAACAAGTGCTTGATGCCTGACGCTCATCCTCCGAGATGGTTTCTCTTGATGCTAGCCTGTCACGTCACACTTCTGCAGCAGGCAAACCTATAACTCGCGTACAAAATCCACCCTGTCGGCATATATGGATGTATATACTTTGCGTTTGAATAGATGTTGTATATCACAGCTTTCTAAATAAAAAGATTAACATGATGACTTTAAATATAGAATATGTCGTCTCGTAGTCCGGTGTTCGTTCAGGCCCCCCCAAATGGTGTGCCCCCCAAAACCTCAGCTTTGCATTTTGGACAGGACGGTTCCCCTGCTAGTGCAATGCTAGTACACTCACTGCTGATGGGTTTTCGGATGTTTCCCCTCAGTGTGCAGAGTTGGTAGTCACTCAAAATAATTGATGGACATATTCAAAGGTTTGAGTAGCCTGGACTCTCTCTCACTATATTCAAGATGTACAGTTTGGAAGTTTGGAATGCTTCTAGAAATCTTGCGTCTAGCACGGTCTAGCAGTTAAAGCTTGACTAGGATGGGTACATATGGGTACCAGTCATCTCCTTGCAAACTACCCAGGGGGGGAGGAAATGACACAAGAACTACCATTGAAATTCTCCTTTGGCATCTTCACATCTCGTCATGATACAGAATACATTTGATTGAATGGTCTCGAGCGAACATCCCCCTTAGGTTTAGCAAAAAGAGCCTTATTCAATGTTCCAAGATATGCAAGGGGCCATCAAGGGGCCCAAGTGGTTTCTATCGTGCTGGATCCCAATCGCCAAAGGATAAGAAGGCTAGAAAGGCTCTGCCACATCGGCCTTTGAAGACTTGCAGATAGTCCAGCACTTTCAAGCCTCCCCAGATGTTGCTGATTGGAAAGCAGGTGCTCCAGCTGTGACTCGGTCTATCTCCCAAACTCTTACTCTTAGAGAATTACAATGAGAATCTGCATCTTTTCAGTCTTTTCAATATTCCATGTTCGTATCTTGCAACCTACATGCAATGCTTGAATGAAGTCGCACGCTCCGTGAACGCAAAGTTGAAGGCCTCTCCAGTTCTTCATCAGTGAAGTTATCACCATGAGCTAACCGCCTGAGTTCCGGATGCCGTGGGGGCAGCATATCGTCACATGTCAAATGGCTCTTAAAACATGAGACAACTTTGGGCGATGACATCTAACTTTTAACTGTTCGTCTAATGTTAATCCAATATCGATTATGTATACATACATCTATACTGTATTTTCTGTCCAGTATAGTCTCTGCTCAAATCGCAAGGCTCCAGAAAAAGCAAATATCTAGAACTTGCTCCAGGGCTCGACGGGGCGAAAAAAACATCGAGCTGTTTGTGCCTCTGCATCTCCTCCATGGACAGGCCACAGGATTCAAGCCTCGAGCGGAATTATTTGGCATAAAACAAATAAAACTAGACCTTGAAAGCCTGGAATAGTAGTTGAAGAGAGGCATGTCAAGCATTATTCTGCTGTCATTTACGTCCTAGAACCCAACCGGGCTAGTGCTCTTTTCCTCATCCTTTCCCATCATAAGGTCCCAGAAATGCTAGTTTTCCTTAGTTCTACAAGGAAATTGCAAAACGCAGCAGCATCTACTTTTGCGGATCTGTTTCAGACTTGTTCAATCTGTGATGAGGCCACCTGTAGTGCTCCTCATCGGACAGGAGGCCAGTATCGCCCATCAGCCTGTAGAGCAGGGTGAAACTCAAAAGATCTCAAAGGTCTCTAAAGTTTGCCCGGATGCTTCGGGGAGGAAGACTCTGGTCCGTAGAAAGTGCTTGCCAGCAGTGCTGTCTGGCGTGCCTCTGCAGTGCCATGGCCATGTTTTCGTTCGAGAGCCTGAAATCGGCCAGGACAAGGCTCTTGGCGAAGCTTAGTGCTTGCGTCATTCCGCAAGAGATTCCGTGACTGGATCAAAAGGTCTCCACGATGATTTTCTACAGGCTGATGGTGCAGCATTGTTGTTGCGGCTGATTGTCTAGGTTTCGAAGGTATCACCCAGCAATTTTTTCTGCTTCTTGGAGAGTATGAACTTAGAAGATGGACCCCAAAGTTCTGGCAAATCCATTTCCTTGGCAGCGGCCTTTCTGGAATCTCATCTTCCTCTGCAATGTTCCAAAAGCACCTGTAGAATGCGTGAGACTACATTCGATTGTCACATTTGATAGGGTCTGTACGTGGGCCTTTCAACTTCTAAAACTGACTCAGTCATTACCAAAGAATTTGAGATTTTAATGTTTCAATAACTTGCAAGACATTCCAAAAGGCAAACCCAGGTGCATGATCACTATTGGATATCATATGGGCAATCGTCATCCAATCATGGCTTGGACAAGGAAAAATTCAAGCACAGCCTCGACAAATCACCATCTTCCTTGGTGGGGTTGCTGGTTCCAAAAACGCGCCTGCCGGCAGCACTGGGATCAAATGCTTCAGGTGCTGTCTGTGTGTGTTTGTGCAGGTTAAAGGGGGGAGTACAGTATATGTTCTGTTCAATCAAATATTTTTTTGGTATGAAAAGACTCAGAAAACCATGGCATTAACTGTTTATTGCAACCATAGATACCTACATTGTGAACACGAAACTATCTAGGGAGCACTTCACGGTTGGAGTGCTTGTTTTTCAGCAGAAAGTGTGGTGATTAAAAAGGTTGCTTGATTGAATCATGTACTAAAGTTCTATATCATATTTTACATCTTAAGAAAAAGCTGATTTGCATGACAATTTTTAGGAGAAAAATTGAGTCAAATACGTATTCTTGTGGAAAATAATGTTCTTGATGAAGGACCTATAACAAACTCCAAATTGTTCAATTGCTGGAGCCCAGTTACATATAGAAATGTATAGAATTTATCTCTGTTTCTCAACGTAATTCCAAATACTCAAAGTGAAGAATCAAAAGGAAAACAATTGAAACTTTATATGCCCGAATGCTGTCAAAAAAATAATATGGCGGATTCGTTGGATTCATGATCTGTAGGCTATTGCAGAAGAAACGCAAAATTATCAAAATTCACTCAAGCCGGCAAGCAAAAAAAAAAAGGTATTTAACATTTATATGTATTTATATATTCCCATGCTATTCTTACTTCGAATTCGAACATTCAAAGGAATAATCACGAATCTAAACGAATAGATTCGCATCTGCATATGCGATGCTGACTTAAACCCTACTCGGTGAATCTTGCTATCTTTATAAGCAGCAAAGTGGCTGGGCAAAGGATTCGGAGAAATGTTTGGGCCCAGGACTTTTGTTTGGACACTTTGTATTTTTTTAGTTCTTTTGTTTCCGGGGATGTGGTGTTTCGAAGTTTGTGTTCTTCTCCTTTTTATACTGTCGTCAACATTCATCCTCCAAAATTTGCCTTATTCAAGATACATCAAGATACCATGTGTTTCCGGAATGACAGCTCTGCTTTCTGTTTATTGGCTTCTGAAATCTGTAATCATACTCTAGATTTTGTGAGAGTGAGAACTTTTTAAAGACCACTTCATAACACCCACCTGCCACCTTCATAAGTTTTTCTTGTGGCTGTAGCTGTTTCTGTCTCCAAGACCCTGTTTGAAAACAACGCGCATCAGGTGGTTGCAGCGGACACCCCGCTGCAAAACCCCAGGCATGCAGCCTAATCAGCTTGGCCAAGGTGAAACCACCCTTCTCCAGCCTTGCAAAAACCAAACGAGAAACTGGACAAGGTAAGTTCTCAAGTAATGAAAACACAACAGACTTGACAGAATTGGCAAATATTGGCAAGAATCGAGAGGGCCCTAGTCAAAATCGCCAGCATGTCGCAGTATGTCGCAGTGAACCGTAGCCCGACGGAAGCTCTGACATTCACCATCAGTCACCAACGACTCAGGGCCCCCAGGCCATTTCAATTCCTCATCGGAGAATTCTTCTCCTGCTAGTAAGCGCCTCGTGTGAGTGGTGTCAAAGATAAGGCTCCGAGACATGTCGTGATCAGAGCAGAATGGACAAGGCAACCACAGGCCGAAAGTGTAGGCAACACCGGAACAACAAAAATGGCTTAGAACAGCGGACGACATCTTTGGTCAATGCATAGGTTTATCGTCTTGTCATCCTGCACTCAACATTGGTCTCCCATCTTTCATACAAATATCTCGATCAGGTCATCGAGGTCTTCCTAAAACAGGATTTATTGAACATGAATGAACTATCCCTCTCGAAAGTACGAACACCTCCAAGCCATTACAAGCAAGGTTGCAAGACAGGGGATTTCGACAGTTTCAATTAACTTCAAATATCTTCAAACCAACAAGCCACACCACGCCAATCAACATCAGTGGCCAAGTACTACATCATTCCGTTGCGTGCAATCTTCTGGCATCAATCTCTTTGAATTGAATTGCATGAAGCACCCATCACACCTGACGATCTCCTCCTCTGACATGCCAATGAGTGCCAACCTTGGCCGAAGCGAGTGGCCGCACATACAATCAACCAATTCCGAATCCGATCTGTAATTTTGTTCCGCCATGCTCGGCCCATGTATCCTTACAAATGGACGCACAAACATGGATTTGATGGCAAGCTTGGCCACTGAAATCTTCTGAAAATCTTGCGCAAACTAAAGAACTCTGGCAACCAATGTCTCTCATATTGTCTACTCCGACTTCCTGCCACCCCACCAGTTGTTTTCAGGCTTCGGCTTCTGCAGTTCGGTAGGGGAGAAGCAACTCTCCTTGGCCACACGTGAACTGGAAAATGCTATGGCACTTCGTCGTAGCTCTGATAGCATGGACACAAAGCTGGGCCAAGTCTCGCCATGAAGGCGGCGATGCAAGTCTTCGGGATCGAAGCCGGCACTTTCCAAACTGCGCAGGATACAAATGATGATAGGAAGGACACCACCCACCTGAATTTTGAAAATGTGAGCTGTAAGGTTTTTCTGGCCTCTTCCGGAAAGATCGTTTGACCAAATGTTCTTTAGACATTTGATTGAGTTGTTCCTCAGCTCCACCCCATAGCCTGAAGAGCTCATCAGCAGTGAAGCGTTCTCGATCTTCCAACCGCCTGACACTATACGCCCATGCTGAAGAGTATCAGAAGAGATTGCAGAAGGTCGTATCGTGCGTCTGCAAAAGTGAGCATCTGCAATAGATTCAACAGAGGTCATGGCTGTCTCCAATTGCCCTATGGTAATTTGCAAGTCTGTGCAAGGACCTGCTTATTTATTGATAATAATCTTAATCGATAATACTTTGATTTCAATAGAATTCATACTGCAAAATACTGCAAACTGGATAGCTTCTCCAGCCCACAAAGGACACAAAAGAAATTCTCAATTCTCGCAGGCACGTAACCACAAACCGTCACAAACCCATCAACAGAATCAAGGGCCCAGCTGTTGGATGTCCGCTTCGTTCAGACCAACAACTTCAAGCCTCAAGAGCAGCGGTGGAAGATCTAGCCTTCCCGTGGTGCTCTGTGGCTTTTCTAGTGGAGCCTATGTGACAAGAAAAAGGACCTGATAATTCATCCAACACCTTGAATATTGCAAACAGTGCTGGGGTAGCCCATTACCATGTGACAATGTCATCATTTCATCCCACGGAACCGAAAAGGGTTCAGTGCATTTGTGACACGCGGTGGTGGTTAACTGCTAGGAACCTCAAACGCTCTTCCTGGGAAAAGATCTCATCTTGCAGGATGCGCCTCGCACCACATGGAGCATTATGCACAACACCCAACAACTGGTCTCAGTTTTACAGTAGAGATCATTTACGGGCCCTTGGTGTTTCAGCCTCCCCTGGCTGAGTTTATTCATGTTCATCATGTTTCATGGAGATCCATCGGGATCAATTCAGATCCATGCAATTGAAATGTATTGAAATCAATCATGGAGTTGAGTTTTGAGGCTGTTTACTATTGACATCTCCTAACAGCACTGGCAGTGGCATTTCTCAACCTTCGGAGCTCATAGAGCGGCAAATCCACTTGATCCAGCCTCTCGCTGCGGCGAATTGAGGAAAAAAAACCGCACGTCCCCCTAATAACGATTCATAACGTGTAGTCATGTCTACCTCTTGTGCTGCCAGGAATTGATCCAAACAGATCTGCACAGTTTTTATATGTTTTTATGCACAACTTTGCAGCAGTCACCAAAGGCCTCTCAACCTCTTCTTCTTCAAACTCTTCTCCTCCGATAAGACGCCTGCAGGGTTTCTGCGGTTTGGCCACGTTCACACCATTCCCACAACAACGGCAGGTTAAGCCAGTGGCCAGCAGGTTCCACAAACGAGTTTAAGCGGTGACTGGTAAGTACAACTGCCAAGGGTGTCAAGGATTGTTGAATCAGCTCGGGGGACAAGGGGGGCGTCATTGAGCTTATGCATAGCTCTTTTAGAGACCAAACGGATAGAAGGATCATAATAGGCCTTTCTTAGGTCGTTAGAACGTCATTTGGGATGGCGATGATCCTATTCATGCCTTAAAGGACAGGCCCTAGCAAGATCTCATTGCAATGTTGCAATGTTTTTCACTTGGAGGCAAAAATACCACTTTTTGGAAGCAGCCCCAAAACACAGGCAATCAATCTCAATGTATTTTTCTCAGAATATCACCGTCAGTTCCTCTCGCTCCTGCTTGCGACATCATTTTGTGCTGTGAGGCCTTCTCCTGTAATCCTCCAAAAGAGATCCAGGAAAGGCTTATTATACAGTAAAGCCTTATCCAGGGCTTAGGGAAAAGAATTGGAGAATCATCTGATGCCCCCCTTCTCCCCACCGAACACGACCTCCGAAAGCCTTCCCAACCCACAAGCCCTCAACCCCTGTGCTAGCTTATCAAGGCCTTACCCATCATCCCCTTTGAGTCTATGATTCTTGTTCGACTATGTGTCGATCTGCGAGCACATGGGAATGGGAAGGGTGATAAACCGTTCCTTCTCCAAAATGCTGCGTGACCGAAAGACCGGTAGCAAGGACGGGCTGTAAAGTGGCCACCAAGGAAAACCAAATATATCTCTATAGTCTCTATACAACATTTCATATCATGATGATACACACTGATAAATATATTGATATTACCTGGATGCGTTTTTATGGCAAGCACCGATGCCTGGATATGCTGAGAGCATGGTCTTGCACTATGCTGCAGTTCTACGAGAAGCGAATCGCTGTGTAATATGCAGGTGTGCAGGCGGCGTCCCAGCTTCCCAAGGCAAATTCCACCTCCGAACTTCCATCTCAGACAGGCCAGCTCTCACTAACCTGTCGCAAAAGCCGTGTTATCTTGGAACTGCTCTTGATGATGACATGAACTTCTAACAAGCACACTTTTAACTCCAAACACCATACATGCTTGTTGGCATCCAAAAAGGCTGGCCGCAAACATATGGACTTCCACAGTTTCATTGAGACCAACCTCACTCTTCCAGCATGTTGGAGACTTTGAAGTTGAGCTGTTTCCCAGAAAATCCCTCCAAATTTTTCATAAAGCACACGTTTATGTATATGGCGTCGGGGGGCCTTTCTTTCTCGCTCATTGAGAATTTCCCAGCGCCAGCCAAAAGCCTGGTGGGCTTGGCCATCTCAATGACACCGCATGTAATTAGTACTGGATGTCTGCATCCTGCTTCCTTTCAAAAACTTGCCAAGGGAATGCATTGTGAATTTGTGCGGGGGAAATTCTTCGCTATCCATGCCCCTTGCAGTCTTTCACAAGGCGTTGATTCTTTCACATTGAAGCTCAGTTACAAGAGTCGAAAGAATTCATTTCTTCTGCAAAAGTCTGTGCTTTCTACGCATTCTGCCTGCCTTCCGTACAAATGAAGCTTCACAACTCAAGGTCCCGCACTTTCGCAGTCGCTCCACAGGAAGGCCTTCTGTTCTCAACCTCAAAGGTGTCACACCATCTGTGCAGGGTCTGGCACTATCTCTTGTCCGGAAATGCACAGTTCCGTGTTGCCTCACCTCGTTTGCTCATCTTTCGAGAAAGCATCGCCGGAAAGAAGCCGCCTGGCTCAGGGACTTATACTTGAGTTTGCTGCTTGCCAATCATCAAAAGGGTCCATGGGTCCATGATCATAAATCAAAATCAAAAACCTGTCGAAAACTCAGAAGTTCTGGAGGTCTGCAGCTTGGATGTCATCTTGAGACTTTTTTGATGAAGTTTTCAGGTTTTTTTGTTGACTCAATACATATTATGTGCTTTACAACGTTTTGACATGGTTTTATAGTCATGAGCCTTTGAAGCACGTCCTTATGGAATCCAGCTGCTTCTAACCTGCAACAGTCCAGAGTGTTGGTCCCTGTTGAGGGCATCTGGTCTCAAACTGATGTTGCTGACATTGACATGTGCATTGGATTTTTGAAAATGTGATGCATGCATAGAATACATCGAACTAAGCAATCCATGAAGCAAAGCTAATACATCAAGCTGCAACTTTGCAAAGCGCTTCGCAAGGTCACTGTATGCTATCCGATCCAAGTCTTTTGGATGAAGTCCAATCTCCGCTTACACGCTCCATCATGCCGCCTGGCGGTTACGGTTCGGCCCGGTCCCGGCCTTGTGGCCTCATCGTCGGATAAGCCATAGCCCAGCAAACCGAGCCTCTCAGCCGCTTCGAAATTTGATTTCTGAGACATCAATTCTCCTAGCAGTCCAAATCGGTCCAACCGTCTGGTTGCTGGTCCGCTTGTTGAAATCTTACACAGGTTCATCCGTAAAATTTCCTAAACATCTCTTGCAATGCATCAGCGTTCATGAAGCTTCCGACATTGTTGTGATAACATGGATGTTCTGGAACCAACACTGCAGCCCTTGCAGCATGAAAGCTCCGGTAATAATATACAAGTAGGAGTAGGACCTGTAGCAAAAATAAAAACCAATTTGTTACAGCCATGTGCGTTGCATCCTGAGCTGAAGTTTGCCGACCCTGTACACCCGACACATCCACCAGATTCCACCACCACCTTACATCATATCTGCACTCAATACGTTGTGATGTCACATTCACGCTTGCATTCAAAAAACTCAACCTTCTGTCCCTTGTTCTTCTATCACTTGCCTTCGAAGATCCAAATCGGTGAAACCCGCTGCACGGAGCCTTGCACGCGATGCTGCATTCCGGTGGCGCAAATCCATGACATTGTTGCGTGAAAACCACAGATTTGAAGCCGCCGCAAATCAAATGTAAGAACAAATGTAGGGGCTGGCAGAAAAAATCTCCAGCTCCCTCTCTGTCCTATCTGTCCTATGGAAGAGAAAAAGATCCAGAAAAATCCCCGAACAGGAAATATGGTTTTATGTCCGCAATCGCGATCGATGTTTCAAGTCAAAACGGACAAAACATATAATATCAGTTTCCAACGTATTCGACGTCACTCTTATTTTCGAGAAAAGGAAAACAAATGCCTCACTGGCGCGCCTCTTCAAGTCTTGGGCTTGCAGGCCTTTGCCACTGTAAGCTTTCCTGTCATGTCGAAAGGAACCTCCAACTCTCTGTTGGAATGTGATTGATTGCTAGAATTTCACTGCTGCCTTGAACCGAGGTTTAAGGGGGTGCCGATGCTAGAATCTATTACTGTAATACAATTATCAGTCTGAGGCAGTAGACATCAACAACGAATTTGCACAGGAGAGGTGAGCCTGGTCTTGGCCACAATGCAAACTCTCGATTAGAAGTATACTTCCGCCACCTTCTGCCAATATTCTTTCTTGTGATGATCATATTGCCAGGAACCGGATTTGGCCAAAGGGCTATCAATCCCATCAAGTCTGCTAGAATTGAGCTCACAAGGAAACCAACGGCATAAAAAGAACAGCCAAAGAAGGTTTAATAAGTATTATATAATAATAAGTTAAGTTTATACAAACACATGCCGATACCTGTCCTCTGTCCTACAGGGATGCAAGAATGCTCTGCAAACAACCCGAAGATATAGATACCTGAAGATTATCTTCGGCGCCCGAGGCCTGTGCAATGCCTCTGGGCTCAAGAAAATGCTGGCGAGCCTGGTCGTTTTTGTCAAACAATGCGTCAAGCTCTGACAATAACGGGCAAGAAACGACGGACAAGCGTTTGGCAAAGCATCAATAGTCCCGACAAACTCGCACCATCTTTTAAAGTTTGGATTGAAAAAAACTTGAGCCGAACGCATCAAGAAACAAAACATCCCCAGCCGAGGCCACCTGCGCGTGTCCTCTTCCGTGAAGCCACCAAGGCCACGACTTAGAAATTTCACGGGAAGTCTTGAGTTGCTGGGCCAAGTTGGGACATGGACCATATTGGACCGAACTCGAATACATGATTGACCTTGCAAAACTAACATTCTCCTGGCAGCACTAAATTTTACGTGCATGAGTGAAATGAACAAATTACAGAACATTCATAAGCATTTAATACGCACAGACAAATAGTATCAAATAGTTATGGCATGTTAGACATAATGCAACATATAAATCTTGACAGTTGGAATGCTAACCCCTCTCCCCAAAATTATTCTGAACAATAGAATGCGCTGGAACTAGGCAAAATGTAGCGTTACACCAAGCATTTGGCAATCTCCGAGATAATCATTCAGTCAGTCTCAGTGGGAATGCGCCCCCAAGTTTATTGCACAGTTGGAATGCATGACTTGTTAAAAAAGGCGTCCAAAAAGGTCGGCATGCTTTTTTAAAGGGGGTGATGGAGTACACTATTGAACGTTTCGAATGTACTTGGGTGTTTCTGGAACTGAAATTCAAGATACATTTCTTTATTTGCAACTGCTGATGGTCACAGCATCAATGACATGGTCGTTGCACCGGCGATGTTGGCAAGTTCAACTGATTTCGAGCATCATCTGTTCCGTAGCATCATCTCCAAAGCATCATTTGTGCAGCAGCGTCAGTAATTACAGCATTATCATGTCCGCAATGTAACTTAAGATATTGTAGTCTGTCTGCACCTGCACCGGTGTATTTTTCTCTGGCAAAGGCAAAAATCTCCAAAAACTCAAACCAGGATGAACATGAAAGATCAATTTGAAGGAATGAGGAAAAGCGAGTCTCAGTTTCGGGGTATGTTGCAGCCGTAGCAAGGCTGAGAAATGGCACACACCTTTCATGAGGTCTTGGAGCCATGCCAAATGAAATTCAACTCGCCCGTGTCATGATCTTCACTAAGTTCCAAGCCACCATGCTTGCGTGTCCGTGATTTGGACGCGCTCCTTTCAGCACACAACAGGACTGTACAACAGCATCCGGGATCCGCATGAATATGCTCTATTGAGCAGTTTAGCAAGCCGAAAGGTTTCAATCCTAATCCTAACCTTTGCGGGTCTCAAGCACCCAGCAAATCTACCATGCCTGAGAGATTCTGTTCAGTACAAGGCTTGCGACTGTCAAAAGGACCCTTGGAGACTCTTGTGACATATGGGAAGAATCAGTCACATCACCACCATAATCAATCTGACATCATCAATATTTGTTGACACATTTCTTATAATCACAATGTTGCTTGGCTGTGCACCCTTTTGAGTTTGTGCCTCTCAGTATCTCACTATCATGAACAGTCTTAACGCTGATAATGCGCGCGGGGAAGAGGCCAGGCATATCGCTTGCTGTTTGAAAGTTTGGATTTGTTTTGCGTTTGGACTGGGAAACCCGACGATTTCATGCATACAAATGTTGGGGTTCACCTCGCATCTGCATGCAACTGAGGTGGCAAAGCCAGCCCCAAGGTGAAACAAGTTTCACAATAATTCTCTTGTGCCTCTTCGGCAGAATCACTTCTCTGCAAAAATCGCGTCCAAAACTTGTTACCAGTAGTAATCAAACACCCTGGAAGCTGAGAACCTGTGAACAAAACACCAGCTTTCGTGACACGCAGCATCCATGTCTTCATCATCATTGCGGTGCTGCTTCCTTCTATCGTCATGTTGTCACATCATAAACGGCAAAGTATCCAATGAATACGAAATTGACTTGGACATGTATAGGGCTGGTGCTGCATTTTTCACGCCAGATTATTTCTGAAGTGATGGCATGCTCCTGTAGCATGCAAATTCTCTGCAAAAAGCTTTGCAATGATTATGTCGGAATCCCAGACACCACTGGGAAGGAGAGATCAGCATATGCTGATCAAACCACTGCAAAGAGGCCTCTGCATATGAGGGGCACATTTCTGAACTACAGAAATCAAAAGAAAAAGAAGTCGCCTTCCGCTTCCTCACCCAGTCTGCCGGCCAGAACTGAATCTGCGGGCGGGTGGGTTTGGGAGCAGAGAACTTCGACATGTACACATGCGGCGGAATTCACATTTCACACCATACTACACATGAACCCTGAATATTCATTAGCTCATGTATAGGGCTGGTGCTGCATTTTTCACGCCAGATTATTTCTGAAGTGATGGCATGCTCCTGTAGCATGCAAATTCTCTGCAAAAAGCTTTGCAATGATTATGTCGGAATCCCAGACACCACTGGGAAGGAGAGATCAGCATATGCTGATCAAACCACTGCAAAGAGGCCTCTGCATATGAGGGGCACATTTCTGAACTACAGAAATCAAAAGAAAAAGAAGTCGCCTTCCACGGTCCCTCATACTGGCTGTGCCGACAAGTTAAAAGGCATGAAGCGCTTTAGCTGCTTTAGCAAGGTGAATACGTTGAATATTTGTGAGCGCCAATTCTGAAATAGAAGCCACGGTATGTTGTAAGTAGATGCGAGCTGTGGAACTGCTAGCCCAACGCCCTCGTAAGAGAGTGCGCTCCATAGATTTGTGTAACAAGAAGTCAAAAGTGGCTCCACCACGACGCAGGGAATACATCCCTACGGAACCTCGAAGCTGAAAGTGAGAGACCAATTTGCGAAAAAGAAAGCGAAAACGATATGGACTGACGGAGAGAAGAAAATTGGAGCGCGGAACAGCCTTCACTGCTTGGCGCAAAGTATCACAAGCGAGTTGGCTTTCAATGACCACCATTTCGTCACTGCCTTTGCGTTGTCCTGTCTTGGTGTCTCGAAGAGTGATAACTGCAGCTTTGTCATAAAAAGTAATATCTTTACAGCGCAGCTGGTACAGCTCACCTGGTCGAAGCATAGCATCAAAAGCAACCAGGAGTGCAGCGGCTTCACGCGAATATCCCGATTGCCAAAGGCCCCCAGCAAATGCTTGCACCACCAAAGGACTCAACGGCACCAAACGTGTAGGTGGCTCTAACTTTTGCCATGTTTTCGCCATCTTCCATGAAAAACGCAATTTCCCACATGCAGTTGGAAGGTGATGCTGAATAGACGCTAGCGTGTCACTAGCAAGGCTCTTGGGAAGTCCTTCAGCAAAAATATGTTCCAAATAAGTGGAAACTGATTCATCAAGGACGTCTAAAGAATGGACATCCACATTATGGTCCATCCAGAATTCTGTAATTTGAACGAGTGCAGTCTGATAGCGCTCTTTGAGCTCCTCGGAAATCATGGAATCCTTTAAAGTGCGCCCTCGGCGACGGTAGCGTCGGATGGCTGCTGTTTCTCTTTGCTGTCTGACCATCTTGACGGTATGTCTGATGGGTTGTCAGTAGTGTGCACGTAACCCACAGTTAACAAAGTACCTGAAGCAACGAGCAAGGCGTTGAGCTTTTTCAAAGCCCGTTTGAGCCGGTGGGATGAAGTGCGGCCCTTTGCCACAATTGCAGCACAAACCTGGCTATCCACCAGGTGAAGCACCCGTTTCCGAAAGCGAGAGCACTTTCTCAAGCGCCATTGGACACCATTGCTAATGGCTTGAAGTTCTAAGCAATTAATATGTGCTGGGTGTTTCCAACGGTAACCATGAATAATTTTCCACCAAAACAGGTCGGTCCTAAGGGCAGCCCTAGGAAAAGCTTTGATTCGAAAGGGAATACCTAGGTCAAGACGAACATCAGAACCACCTTTCTCAGCACGTCTTAAGAATTCTGCTACGAGAGATACGGCAGCGGAGTCTGGTTTTGTCTTTTGTTTGAATTTTGGGTAGGCCGTCCACCCACCAGGTGCATTGCCAACTAGGGAAACAAGTTGATGGTGATCCCTAACTGTTGAACCACCAAAGCAGGACAAAAGAGAATGACACAGCATAACAATCACATGAACATTGAAGGTGTTCCCCAACATACAGGCCCCGACGTCAAAGGCTTGAGATGGAGCAAGCTTAGGGGGGAGCGCTTTTGAGACATACCCACGATCAAAACCCATTAGCACCTCTCTTTCAGCCACTGAAGGAGTGCGCAGTTGACCAGCTTCTTGCACTAGGTTTTCCTCCTCATACTGATAGACTTGGAAGCGAAAATTGTCGTTGTACCACCTTTGTATAGCCTGCGGTGTCGCATAGTCGATCCCTGCAGGTCGCCAGGGAGGTTGGTTGCGGGGTAAGCTCCTGGTCAAAGTGGGAAGCAGTTTGAGAGCACTCCAACTGCATCCATCATCCAGCCAGTCGGGCGGTACGGACCGCACCACAGGAAAGACCCACTCCATGTAGTCCCCACAGTCCACCATTGACTCGCCTTCACAAGTCACAATGTCCCAGGAGGCCCAAAAAAGCCTGGGGCGATGACACCAGCTGAAATAACTTGCATCAATCATAGTCGGCTTACATTCCAAAGCTTCTGAAAACCTGCATCTGTTTTCTTGTGTCATAGAGAAGACATTTTCAACGAAGGAATGCACTGGGCAACCGAAATGTTTCTGCAAGAGCTTGAGTATGCGGGGAATATGAAAGAACAACTTCGACCGAGGGCCATCTAGACCCAGCCCCCTGGCCAGCAAGGCGCTAAGGTCTTGGCAGGGGCTACCAGCAGTCAGCAGCACAACATCGACCTGATAGCCCAGACCATGGACCAAGGCAATGATCAACTTTTCGTTGATGTCCTCGACGTTGCCTAGCTCAATTATACCCGGCCACCTTTTTCTTGTCAGCTTCTTGCAGTCTTTGTCAATTTCACTGCTGGCGAAGCCAACCACTGCGCAGTCCAGCCGAGCCAGGGCTGCCATAATGGCTGAGATTCCATCAAACAAGCTCACCACAAAGACCTTTGGCCCATTAGACGAACGTGTGGGCATTGCCCCAGCTGCCTGAAAAGAAGCTTCTTCACGAGCTAGTGGGCTAGTCAATGAATGCAACATAGCTCGACCCTCTCTTGTCAATTCCCCTGAAACACACAGGCCACCGCCTGCCTCAGAGGCATCCGAGCAACTTACCATACCGTCAAAAGGAGTGCGTAGATCTGTTAAGGCCAGAGTACTGGAAGCACACGCTCTAAGAAGACACGAGAGGCAAGTGGGGGACAGTGGCGCCCTCCAATTCACCGAACCTCGCGGCCAAGCTTTGCCCAGCACTGACATTAACGGCCTTCGAAATTCGAAGATCCTAACAAACCTGCCCAGCACCATCAAAACACACTTGTTGAGGGGCTGTTTGAGGCTGGCCGTCCAGATCGCGAACCAGCAAGCCTCCAAGATTTTCACCTTGGGGGCCGAGATGAGATCTCAGCGCCCATTCTAACTACCACTGGATCACGAATATGAGCCTTGTCCTCAGAGATACCCACCCCAATCTCCTCATAAGCCCTCCTTTGGGCAAGGTGAGCAGGGGACAATACACCTTGAAACTCCTCCCAGCCCTGCAAGGGCAGAAGCTCTGGGCAGTCAAAATCGTCCAAGTAAAATTGTACCCAAAAGGATTGAGCAAGTGGATCAACTTTAGGAATTGGTCGATCCCTACGCCACTCAGCTTGGGGTGGATGGTTGGCAGAACCTGGTTGAGCTCCCAAGCCTAACTGTCGATGAAGATGTTGAAAAAGCGGAACTGCGTTGATCCAACCCATGGGAATGACCGAAGCAGCCACGTAGCACCAGTCACGATGAGGTTGATTCACACACTTTCCGGGCACCGGCCACTTGAAGGTCATAAATGGTCTCCAAGCAGTTGGCAAGCGCCAAGCGTAGAAGGCGCCTCGTTGATCATCTCCTGACCAAAGAAGGACATGAGATTCGGGGATGTTCAGGGCACACCAGCTGGTTGCACTGGCGAGGGTTGCCATATCTCCCTTCTGGAGGATCTGAAAGTCATTTGAAGGGGTGAAATTCATAATCAAACGGGTTACCCTGGACTCCCCAGGGGCAGCCTTACCTTTCTTCAACACGGCAAACGCTCCATTAAGCACCGGGACTCCATTCACAGAGAAGATCTCTGACTCTGGTATAGGGGAGATGATGTTTCTCTTAAAAAGTTCCTCACAAATCTCATACCAATCCTGAACCCGACAATTCATCCGCACCTGTCTCGGCTTAGTGGGCCACTGCTCTCTTGGCTTGAGTGTGAGGTAAGGATCCAACAGCCACTTTCTTACCTCCTCTTTTGCCACTTGGGAAGCATCCAAGCTGCCTGCAGTGCCGGTGTCAGGCAACCCCGGCAATAGTTCAGCTAACTTAAGAGGTAACGCGTGACTAACCTCGTCGCCTGCATAATCTAGCACCTTTGATTTCACAAGCTCTGAAAAACACACATTGCTACCAACTTCCAAAGGAGAAGACGTAAAGTATGAACACCATCGCGTGATATTATCCCACACCAATCTTTGGGAAGCACTGGGCGGATCATTGTAGCAGGAAATATTCATGGCCCTCCAGTCACAGGCTTCACCATTCAGAATAATCACATTCAAAAACCTCCAAGCTTGCATTGCACAGGCAGCTATACGTTTTGCCCTTTGTTGTGAACCCATGGATCTAAACCGTTCATTGCAAACCCGGAAAAGTCCCAACTCAGACTTGTCAAAAAAGGGGATCAACGAAAGCACAGCTCCAACAGGGGGAATAGGAATAGGAAACAAATCCCTTGACCCCCGGCATGGCGTGAAAGAAACCTTTTTAGACACCTTAGTAACAAATGACCGGATCCAAAGGCCATCCCGCGGCGAAGAAAGTAGGAGCTGGCATAACGTGATACCCAACTGTAACCACGATCTGCTGAATTGACAGCAGGCCCTGCAGGCATCACCAAAAGCACTACTACCACTGATCGGGATCGTCATGCAGGAAAGAAACTTTTGAAGTGAGTCTGAATTCAAACAACTGCCTTGTACGGAGTTTTTGTTAAACGAACATGCATGATCCTGAACCAGCTGTTCCACTAGCACCTTGTCACCAGTACGTATCGCTGGCGGTTCTTCACAGGAAGATTTTGACTCCTGCGGTGCATCAGATATCAGGCTACCGGCAAGATCTACATCGGACTTCACCGACGAAGTAACCTCGACCCCACCGGCCACCACCGGCGAATTAAGTTTGCAACCACCGGCCACCACCGGCATTTTCATAAAAGACTGATCTTCAGAAGTGTCAATGGTCATGTCACCTCTTTGGCCAAAGCTGTTGCCAAGCTGAATCACTTGGCAAATTTCTCCTCCTCTTTCCTCTTGTACTGAAACACTCGGTTCTTCCACTGGGTCCGTGACTCCCCTTCTCTTCTGTCTGCAGGTGAAGCTACGGGATTTGCAAACGTCACTTTTCTCTCCTTCGACTGTGACCGAGACCTCGAAGTAGGGCTTCTTGCTGACTGATTCCTCCTCAGTGCTGGATCGCGGTCTCTCACATCGTTCATTGGGCTTTTGGAACTGTGGTGGAGCTGAGAGGGGCTCTGCCCTGAACCCCTCCCTCCGAGTCCCTAGACCGCAGCCTTCTTCAAAAGCTCCTCTGACTTAGCAGCCTTCACTGCCAAGGTACGGGCATAATCCGTTTCCATAGAGGTGGTTGCTCCAGGGAAGGTCTCAAAGGCGATGAGCTCCAAATAGCGACTTGCAAGATCGGACTTGTCACGAAGGGTCATGAGCAGGGCTTTGAGTCGCTGTGTCATCAAATCACCTGCTTGGGCAGTCTTTCCCTGAACCAGCAAGTCAAGGCAATGAGCAGCAGTACGCAGCTCTCTCATCTTTTCATTCCCAATTGCATCCTCTCCCAGCTGAGGAACCACCACCGATAAAAGATAGCGGGTAGCCACCGGTGTCAGGATACTGGCTTCTTCTTCATGATGGCCTCCACCATCAAATATAGTCCCCAGCTGCTCATGCATCAAGGCGAACCCCCTTGACATCAAAACACCTGGCTTCCTGGAAGAAAGCTCCTTGAGACGCCGCTGCTTCTTCGCAAAGTCACTCCTACCCCCAATCAGCCTTGAGTCCTCCTCAGAGCTGTCTGAGGGATCAGAGCTCTCAGAACGAGACCTCTTCTTGGAACCAGCACTCTTCAGCAGCTTGACCAACTTCTCGTCCTTGTCACGTGGTTTTCGCTTCTTCTCCACTTTGACTGAAGAGGCCCTGGCTGCTAAGATTTCACCAGGGGTCGAACCTGAAGATTGGGCTTCACGACGACTTTTCAAATCGTCCCTTAGTTTTGACAGCCTAGCCTCTGCCTTCTTGACCGCCTCCGAGTTGGGGTCCAACATGGCAACATCCTCGTCAATCACCGCGTCCAAGGCTGAGGATTCTTTCTTCTTCGTTTTGACGGGCTTGGCTCCTACGAGGGCGCTCTTCCTTTTGGATCCTCCACCATGATGATGACGACGACGACGACGACCATCCTCAGCCACCACTGAGGAAGCACCTTTATCCACAGGCTTTTTGATCTTCTCCTCCGGGTCAATCTCCTCATCTGCCGAGACCTCAGTGTAGGTATATTCATACTCACTGCTAAGCTCCTTCTCCTTCTTGGTAGCAGGTTTCTTCCTCCTGTCAGAGCCACCCTTGGACTTTTCATGGCGATCATCGCCTGTCGACCTCACGGGGGATCTTCCTCTTGATCGCTGGGGTGGAGCTGGCTTGGCCTTACTCGAGGTATTGGGCGGATGTTCCTCGACTGGTTTGATCTTCCTTTTCAGCGGTGCTCTCTCTGGGATCCCCCAGCTCTTGAGGATCGAGACTGACTCTTTTTGTGAAATGGGATTCCACCTAAGCACATGAACGATCTGATCGCGGCCCACCTTGCTTCGACAGGTTCTGATACTATGACGACACAAGTGATGAAAGGGATCGGGATCCATGTCATTTGCAACCCAATAGGCGTAGTATGGATCGCTACACCCCAGATATTGACAAAGGAAAAAGGCGCCATCTCGGTCTGGTTTGTACTTCTGGGTCACCTTCACCACTGCAGTTCCCTGAGGACGTGAAGAGTTGTCATAGACCTCAATCAAGAGGTAGTCACCCACCGAGTCCCATAGCGCCTCAAACTCGCCTTGAGAGAAGTTGAAGGCATCCCTAACATGAGGCAGTGCCATGACCCTGCCGCCCACTGGCCAACACCAGCTCACAGGGAATTGCGAACCCTGGCCTCCACCAGAGACTGAAAGGGCGAGATTGACACCCTAAAGAGCTTCATGCCGCTCGAGCAGAGAACTTCGACATGTACACATGCGGCGGAATTCACATTTCACACCATACTACACATGAACCCTGAATATTCATTAGCTCATGCTTGGAGCGGTGAGTTTGCTTGCAAACCTCTGATGCTAAGCTTCCAGCATACTTCAACACACTGAACCTGCGGTCTTTGGACAGCCTCAGCATTTTAAGGTGGTCTGCTTGGATTGGTCTTGCACAGTGCGTCGACCACATTGCAACACAATTTAATAGCAATGGCAAGTCCTTAAGGCATTTATATAGTATAGATCAGTATGCAGACACTGGGGGTCAGCATCTTGAAACTTTGTGTACAAAACCATTTGCGACATCCCGTTGCACCACAAACTGTGGCTGCAGTGGGCTTGTAAGTCTATCGTGCTGGCAGTGGAGACGCAAAGTGGATCAAATCGGAACACTCAACACGCTGGCTTCAACACCTTTCAACAATCTGCTTGATGCTCTCAACTGCCGTCAAGATTCTTGTCTGCACGAATGTCTTCGCCCAGCCGTCGCACTCTCTTGTCAGGCCTGAGTACTAGTCTCACAGTCCACACTCTGGCAATCCCATCCAAAGATGTGGGCACTGCTACCATTTGTGACGGATGCAAATGAATAGTTGAACTATCCGATATCCTCAACTTATGATGTGCCTACTTGTACTTGCATGCCCCCGTCCATTTCGGAGAATGTCGATCATTGACAACGCCTCATGATTTTCAGGCTTCTGGCACTGTTGACCGCATTGCTGAGCCACCCGCCCTGGGGGCGGGAAGTGGCTCTGATGAGTTCCAGCCATTGCAGATTCCATCTCTTCCCTGTCAGCTGGCATTGGAGCAAGGCTCTTGAACATTAGTCACAAAGTCACTGCCTATACCAGTGTGAGACGCACGGCATTGTACCACGATCGAAGCACGCAGGTATATGCAGCAAAAATGCAACATATAAAACGAGAGCGTCCCAAGTGACGCCTCTTGGCAGTAAAAACCAGTAAACCAAAAATAGCATACAGCACAACAACATACAACAAGGGACCAAATTTATATATTAATTACAGTACATGTTCTTTCTCGCCTGTTATTTTCCTTTCAGCCTTGTTTCATTATATCGTCTCCCTGGATTCCTGTGCTTTCTTGATTTCCTTGGAAATTACACAGTCTTTTTTCTGCATGTTCCGTCCATTTCTTGCATCTTGCCTAGATTCTGAGCTTTTTTTTATTTTTACGGCTTTTTATTGTTTTGCAGCGACCCTTCCTCTTTCTCCGGCTCCAGTTTTTTGATCTGTTTTCTGCATTGATTCATCACTGGTGTATACTGGCGTGACTCTTGGCTTCCAGCTCTTGTTGCTTTTGTTGTGTATTCGATCTTGGCTTGGCTGACATAGTAGAATCAATTTCTTGTTCTTGAGTTTAGTTTCGGTGGCTTTCTTGTCGAAGTCATAGTGGACGAATACAGCAGAATTACAGGAATAGCATCAACCAGGAACAAGGTGACTGGCACCAGAAAGAACAAGAAACATCAACATCAACATCATCATCGTCATCGTCATCGTCGTCATCATCGTCATCATCGTCATCATCGTCATCATCGTCGTCATCGTCGTCATCGTCGTCATCATCGTCATCGTCATCGTCGTCATCGTCGTCATCGTCGTCATCGTCGTCATCGTCATCGTCATCATCATCATCATCATCGTCATCATCGTCATCATCGTCATCATCGTCATCATCGTCATCATCGTCATTAACATCAAGAAGCAGAACCAAAAGAAGCAAAAGACAAAGCAGTGGGATCGCTTGGGGGGAGGCGATGCGCATCGATGTGCCCTCCCCACAACCCAAGGTGCATTCCCAACCGGCAAACCCACAGCAATGACAAGAAAAACTGAAGCAACACCAGTCAAGATGATGAAGCCATTGAATACCGCGTAATATATAGTATAATATTGATATATTCTTTTTGTATCTTTTTGTAAGACATTTAAGAGACCCAAACAAGATATGAAAGACTAAAAAGACGTCACGCAACCGTAAAGTAAAGACATATGAAATGGAAGGAAAGCAACATATGTAGCGCACAGAAGCCACAAAGACCAGAAAAGCTGCACAAGGTAGAGAAGCCGCAAAAACCGCAAAACCATACCCTGGAGGGGCCAAGAACAATAAACATCCTGAAGAAAACCAATAAATCCTACAAAGAAATGGCCCTCCCAATGAACAGTGCACAACACTGTGCTGTGGTGGGGCGAGTCACCATCCTGGCCAAAAGAATGCCAAAAGCGTTCTCGGGCCTGGTAGCATTTGCCGAGAAAATGACTTTCCACCCTTCATGCCTCATTGCGAACACCCCCTTCCCAAACCTAAAACTCAAAAACAGCCTGACACTGAAGCATCATTTAATAGTAGCCAACACTTCCAACCAACAAGCCACAAGGACCCATTGACTCGCATTAAATTGACCCCAAAAAGGGGGACCTCCGACTATGTCTGGACCACTACCCACCATTCAGCTTGGGGCTCATCTTCATCGATACGGGTGACAATGACGTCCTGCAGGCCGTTGTGGCCCGTGAACGGGCCTTCGAATTTCTTTTGTAGCACTTTTTCTTCGGCTTTTGAACACAATGCTGGACGCAGCTGATGCTGGAGTAATCCTAGGTTCCTGCTCTGGGTGCTTCTGCGAGAACATTTAAAACATATGAACCCAAACAAAAATCCAAAGATTCTCAACCCAACCTTTGCATACCTTTGCCGTGTTGGGACACTTCACATTCAAGACTTCGTCCATCACTTCGGTTCACTACCATGACTAGGACAACGCTGATGGCATTCCCAATGTAGACCTCTGGCTGGACTCCCATGGCCTCAGTTCCATGTCCGCTCTCATGATGATGGGAATGAAGATGCTCAGCAGGAGAAACAACAGGGTCACGAGATATCAGGAGGGTGGTAGACTGTGGCGGACCGTGGTGCCAAGAAAAGACTTGGACTTATTGAAAGAAGACAAGTGTCAGTGAAAGGGGCGTTGCTTAGTGTCCTAGCTAGAGACAATGCAAAGGACTGCATGGAAGACGGTTGGAATTTCAGAGGCTTATGAAGGTGAACTGAAACATGACCACCCTACGATTCTATTTTCGAAGCGGAATTAAGCGGATGTTCGACCTGCGATGTCTGCTATTCACTCATGATCTGGCAACACCCACCACATCCCACCGCAGCAAAGCACATCAAAATCACAAAAAAGTCACGGTTGAAAACATGGTGCGACGGTGTTGTGCCTGGTTGGTGCGCATTTTTGACAAAACAGTTTTAGTCTTAACTCAAAATAAATATGGTGACATGTTCCTGGCATCCACTGTCTGGGACATCCATCCATAGCAAGCTCTGCAGCCAATGAGTCCTGAACCCACAACAGCAAAGCGTCTGCAACGGGACTTGCAGACGAAATCACGTCAAAAAAGGACATGTCAAAATTGTCAAATCACAAAGCCTTTCTGGGTGC
Source organism: Breviolum minutum Mf 1.05b.01 (assembly GCA_000507305.1). Lineage (NCBI taxonomy): Eukaryota > Dinophyceae > Suessiales > Symbiodiniaceae > Breviolum > Breviolum minutum. The sequence goes on from DF240177.1 coordinate 36,633, forward strand.
TTGTTGGATGTGCTGTAACTGACATATATGGATGCCTAACATTTGACCACTGCATGAAGTGGCGACCCACTCGGTGTACTTGGCTTAGAGATGATGAAACACAGACTAGTAAATGGTGATTTCCTGAACCTAAGAAACCATAATGCCATAATGTACCAACAAAACCTATCCACGCCCAAAGCCGGTCTCCCGGCTGCAGGTCACGGGTTGGCCGTGCGGTACCAATACATGATAAACTGATAAACAAATTACGCAATTGTAGATTTGTATGCATAATATCATAATATAATTAAATGTCTAGCCATTCTCAGAGGTACATATACATTGTGCATTAAACAGTACCAATATTTATATACAGGCTAAGTATAGGATATAGTAAATAATAATAAATAGTAACATCATATATCGGATAAGGTGATGATGCGTGTCAAGCTTTGGCATAAAATGCGGGAGCATCCGTCCTGTATTTTGGCAATATATCTCCTTTGCTTCGCGATGTCCATGAGACCCAGGTCAAGTTCCACGGGTGCACTGAGATGCCGCCGGCATTCATCCCGAGTGAAAAATTTGATTGCGTGAGATTGCGAGTTCATATGGTCTCAATTCATGTATACAGTATATTAAGTAATCTTTCCAAAACGTAATTATATATAACATCTCCACCGATTGTCCCATACAAAAATCAGTTTCAGGTAGCCGAGAGCAACTGAGCTCACCGCTCGAAGGCGTTCAAACCAATGGTTGCAGCACGTGCTGGAGCCTGATTCTTAGATGCCGTGCCACTCAACTTTACCAAGGATCACGGTCAAAAGTTCTTGTCACGTCCTGAGACGCTCTGAGACTATCTGAAGTAACAAACATCGACAGACCCTACCTACAACGTCACCAACAGTGAGAGACCACCAAGCTGTCATCCATTTGATCGCACACCATCCGACCATCCGCATCTAGACATCACCGCACATCACTGGGGTGTGCACCGAGTCCGCCTCTGCGATGGCACTGCGACCTTGAAGTGGGAACTTTCATGCGCACAGGAAACATTCGAAGATATTCAAACCATTCTTGGCATGTACATGGGCAGGCAAATATCTCATGTGAAAATACATCGACTCATCATCAGTTCATCCATTTCACACAATTTATTACAATGTTATCTGATTCATTCTGATCCAATCAAATCTATATAGTCATCCTTGCTGCAGGTGAAAACAGAAGACCTACCGGAAGCCAACCAGCTCCAACAGATACTATGAAGCTTGATTTGACTCGATTTTGAAACGAAGCACTGGTTTTGCCAGCTTTTGATAGAATTCAAGTGGCCCTTTCAAGGTTGCCCTTGCTTTGCTTGGATTTGAGGCCCCCTGCCTTTTGATGCGCCCTAGGGCGAAAAATCTTGGCATAAAATTAAAAGGTTTATGCACGAAGACAAAAGCAAACAATTCAGCCTATAAGCCACATGAACTCATCTGAAATGCAGGGTGATGATGTGGGTTTCACCTTGTTCATCCTGGATCCCCTCGTGTCCTGGAAGCGCAGTGAGGCAAGCTCTGAGGATTCGTCACCTGGCGCATTTGATTTCGATCAAGAACATATCGGAAAGAGATAGATAGAAGGAGGAACCGTTGGACCTAGCAAAACAACAGCCAAAAGGCTACAAACAACATTAAACAACTCAGACAGATCTCGTTCTTTGAAAATATAGCAGCGTGGAGTGGAGCCCAAAAAACAGGTTTCTTATTACCGAGTACTGAATAGGTTTTCAAAGGTTTTCACCTTACCTTCTCAACTAATCTCCAAGCGCCACCTTCATCGTCCTGCATTTCGAAAAGTCCTGTTTCGGCTCGCCGTGGACCTCAATGCCAAAGCATGCACAGGACAATTGCACAATTGCAGATGTCCAAGTCAGCTGTGCAAAATGCGGCGCTGTTTCCATCTTTGCCACTGCAGTCTGCCCAATGCGAATTCCAAATTTGATTCTCTAACGTTCCCTATACTGCCTATACATGTGCACGCAAATCGGAATCCTTTCACCCGTAGAAAAGAAACTTGCGGAGCGACAAGTACTGCAATACAAATATCTGCAATACTTTTGCGAAACGAATTCTTATACAAAACTTCAGTATCAAAGAACTGCTGCATGGTCGGGAATGTCAACTGTTTGTTGCGAACAAGCAAGAATAGATTAAATGATATCACAAGCACTTGCAAAGGTTGCCCAAGTCAAACCATCCCGCCAGTCAATATCCTGCGTGTAGTGTAGCCTGTGCCAGCGGGCCGGGCTCAAATAGAATCCTTCCAATTTCCATTCGTCTGTCTGGTCTGACAACAAAGTACTCGCATTCAATGATGCAAGAAACCGGATTCCAAGAGATTCAGTGACCATAAACACCCTCAACTACGTCAATGCCTGCTCCCACTTATACATTGGCCCACAGGGAATAAATCGGCCCACCAGGAACGATGCCATTCCATAGAGCAAAGCTACGGCTCTCTGCCACTGACCACCCTTTTCGCATGCACTGATGGTTGTGGCGTAGCTGGTGGCATCTGCAACAATGTTCTTCCTAAGCATTTCCTGAAACAAGGACAGTGCTTGCTCCCATTGCCCTCCCTTCTCACAAGCACCGATAGCGGCATTGTAGCCGATCTTATCTGGAAGAATTCTTGCCTTGGGCATAGCTTGAATCAATGTCAATGCCTGCGCTGCTTGAGCGGCAGTTTCAAGTGCACTCATGACAGCACTGTAGCTAATGATGGTTGGACTAATGCTCGCCTTCACCATAGCCTTAAACAAGGCCAACGCTTGCCGCCATTGACCATCCATTTCGCAGGCACTGATTGTCGCATTGTAGCTAATCACATTCGCTCTGACCGCGTGCCTTGGCATAGTGGAAAGCAAGGTCAATGCGTGGAGCCATTGACCTCCCTTTTCGCAGGCACTAATTGCTGCACTGTAGCTAATAACATTTGGACTAACAGTATTACCCTCCGCTTTTAGAATAGCCTCAAAAAGCATCAATGCCTGTTGCCATGCCCCACCCTTTTCACACGCACTGATGGCAGCGTTGTATGTGATGATATCCGCATTAATGCTTGCCCCGCGCATAGACTCCAGCAAAATCAATACAAACTGCCATTGACCACGCTTCTCACAGGCACTGATAGTGGCATTGTAAGCAACGACGTTAGGACTAATCTGTGCTGCAGCCATTGATTGAAACAAAGCAAGTGCCTGCTGCCATTGACCGTGCTTTTCACAGGCACTGAGTGCTGCACTACAGGTGATTACGTTTGGACATGTTCGTGCCAGTAGCATGTCTTCCAATAGACTTAGTGCCTTTGTCCATTGGCTGCCCAACCCACAAGCACTGATGGCCGCATTGTAGGTTATGACATCTGTACTGATGGCTGCCATGGACATGGCTTCAAATAAAACCAACGCCTGCTGCCACTCACCCCCCTTTTCACAGGCACTGATGGTCGTGTTGTAGCTGATGGTGTTCGGCTGAATTTTGACTCTGGCCATTGCCTCAAACAATAGAACAATTGCTTGCTGCCATTGACCCCCCTTTGCACAAGCGCTGATCGCAGCATTGTAGCTGATAACATTCGGACTGATTAGGGCGCCCAGAATTACTTCCAACAAGGCCAACCCCTGCTGCCATTGATGACCCGTCCCACAAGCACTGATAGCCGCGTTGTGGCTGATAACATCTGCACGAATGCCTATACTCAACATGCCCTGAAAAATTGCCAATGCGTGCTGCCATTGTCCGTGCTTTTGACATGCGCTGATCGTGGCATTGTAGCTAACTACATCTGCCAAGATGTTTGCCTCGGGCATTGTCTCAAACAAGAGCAGCGCCTGCTCCCATTGGCCTCCCTTCTCACAAGAACTGATTGCGCAATTGAAACAAAAAAGGTCCGGAAGAATGTTTGCCCTGGGCATAGCTTGGAAAAAGCTCAAAGCCTGCTGCCATTGTTCTCCCTTCTGGCAGGCACAAATAGCTGCACTGTAGCTTATGAGGTTAGGACTAATCTGCGCTGCCGCCATTGATTGAAACAAAGCAAGTGCCTGCTGCCATTGACCGTGCTTTTCACAGGCACTGAGTGCTGCACTACAGGTGATTACGTTTGGACATGTTCGTGCCAGTAGCATGTCTTCCAATAGACTTAGTGCCTTTGTCCATTGGCTGCCCAACCCACAAGCACTGATGGCCGCATTGTAGGTTATGACATCTGTACTGATGGCTGCCATGGACATGGCTTCAAATAAAACCAACGCCTGCTGCCACTCACCCCCCTTTTCACAGGCACTGATGGTCGTGTTGTAGCTGATGGTGTTCGGCTGAATTTTGACTCTGGCCATTGCCTCAAACAATAGAACAATTGCTTGCTGCCATTGACCCCCCTTTGCACAAGCGCTGATCGCAGCGCTGCAGCTGAACACTGTTGGAGTTATGTGCATTTCCTCCATATTTTCAAGTAAACCGCACACGTCTTGCCAGAATGTGGCTTGCCCGCAGAGTGAGATGACTTTTGTATAGTCTCGTTCATTGATTGTAAAATTGTGTTCGTTGGAAGCAAGCTTGAAGGCTTCGGGAATCAGCAAAGCCTGCCTGGTCTCTGTCAGCTTCCTTCGGTCTCCAAGGGGGGAGCACAGTCAAACACATGACTACGCAACAGCTCTATATAACATACAGTGACACAACTTAAGACCATGATTGTCAAAAAACAAACAATCATCCCTCGCGCCAAAAGCAAAGATCCCGCTCCCCCAATCAAAATGCCTCTAAGATAGCTCGAAAGAGCCTGATTGCACTGGATTTAGCTGCACTAAAAACCGTGGCCTGCATTCAGATCAAGTAGCATTGGCACTATCTGGCACTCTCTCACAAATAATTACCAGAAACATCCACAAACATCTAAAGCTGACATGGAGTGATTGGAGAGACTTAGATGATAGTTTGTGTTTCCAGTATGTTTCCAGTGTTGCGAAATCCCAAACTCGGCTCCTCAAAGCTACATGAAAGTCAGCGTGTCTCGTCGTCAATGGCTCTGCCATCTAGTCCACAAGACTGGCTGTCACCCTGACAGCCAGACCCGGTGAAAGCTGATGGCATCTGGCGTTGAGCCATACCAATGCAAAAGGGACTTAGATACAGCAACTATACAGCATCACAATACACACATAACACAAATACAGCAAATTGAATAGATAGAACAACTGAAATAAAGCAAATAAGATCAATAAAAAACTCGGCCTATATTTGATATATTATTTATATTATCTAATTTCTTTTAGATTTGAGCTTATTCAAATTGGTCGAACTTTGTGAAACATGTTAGATCACGGAACGAATGTTGATAATAGATCTTCATGTAGATATATAATATATAGATCATCTTCATATAAAAGACTGATAAATTGACATATCTTTATGGAAAAAACAAATAAAGCCATGTATTACACATTAACAAATAGCTAGCACATATATTGTAAACATTAGGATTTATGTGTATGTAGTAAATATATAATTACAATTACAAAATAATATACATAATATATATGAGATAAGTGTCTAGTTTTGCATGTGTGTGTGCGTGTGTCTCTGCATCACAGTAGGCACCTACAAACTGTACAAACACACACATTGGGAGAACGTAAAGAAAATTACACAAACTTCAAATAACAAACATTAAACCATCGGACAAACCATTCTGCAAATACATCTGTATCCAGAACCGTGTCTTATGACCGTGGACCATGTTGGTAGGTGGTGGTAGGGAAGTAAATTGTCAGTCACATTTAACAATTCTTGAGAGCACCTGCAACGAACTTACAACCCGGCATCCCTTGCCGTCTCGTAGCTTGGAAGAAGGAGGGGTTCACATGCTTCTCGGATGTTTTTAGGTGCTTCTTGTTGCTCTGCTCCGATGAGCAAGAACATTCTTCAAAAGGATCAAACGCAAAAAGCTCTGGAAGTTGGGAGTGAAAGGATTTTGTTTGCAAGTACAGCTGCTCAGGAGCTGCTAGCTAGAAAGAACGCTCAACTCCGTGCCGAGCTACTCTGATCTTTTGCCACATCCTGACAATGTCAAGCGCTGCTGACTAAACAATTCCTGCTTGCGCGTACTCTCCTGTTGTTTGACAAAGATTTGGAAAAGCGGTGCATGCAGCTGCTCCTTCATAGCCTCACGCAAAGCCACCGAGAAGGCTTCTGGAAATAAGCAAATCTCGCCCTTTGCAGCCTGAAACGGGCAAAAGCAAAAATCTCATGTGCTTTCCATGCTCGAGGTTGGGAACTTCCCATAAGTCTACCAGCACCACACCCCGTAGGAATCTTCTGATAAATTGATACTGACACGCTTTCCATCTCGCTACACTTGGCAACAACTAACCATAACACAACTTAACAAACTGAATGCAAATCACATGTAACAAATCAATGCTGGGGAATCTTAGAACTCGGCCACCATGATACTGTCACTGTGCGGTGGCCACCGGAGGGCTGGCTCCAGGCCTCAAGCAACCGGCCCGCGTCGGGACCATGAAACATGACTTTTCAATGCATGTCAGATACTGCCAGGTTAGGCTGTGAAGCTGTCAGGCATCTTTCAGGCAGCTCTAGGTGCCAAACAGGCGAGCAAATAACTAGCAGATGCTGGAGTCACCCACCTCAGGAAAGGTTATCAAATGCTGCTGGATGTATAGTGGTGATGAATGACGAGTACAACTACAGTATAATGTTTTAACTAGAGATGACATGATGACATCTCATAGGGCGTCTTTGAGTCTGCCACTTTGTCAAGTGCGGACTGAGCTTCAAACAACAAGTTCCAAGAAGCGACTCCTTGTGCATCAGCCTCCTGGCAATTTCTGTTTCTCGAAGAATTCTGTCGCTTCAGTTGTCAATGCCATTCGCGTATTTCGCCAGCTCCTGGATCCACTGGGCCAAGGCATCTGCCAAAGCTGCCTTGAGTGTCTCTGCTGCAGGTTCCTCTGGGCGAAAACTGCGACCTCAGGCTGTGAAAATGGATGGTCGCAGTGCAAGAAGGCAAGCATTGTGCAAACCCCTGGTGCAAAGGGCGCAAGCAGCGAACCAAGCTGCAAAGAAAGTGCCACGGAAACGTTTGTCAAATACATGAAGAATCAAGATAGCTTACCTACAAAAACTTCAATACAATAAGTTTTACCGTTCCACAGGTACAGTACGATTGTAAATTGTAAATGATATGCAGCGATCTCTCTGCTGACAGATTCCTAAAACCAGTTTTTTTCCTAGTGCGCAAGGTTGCTAGGCCGCTGTAGAAGTACAAACATGATGGTGCCACCATACTGTCCCGTCAAGCTATGCTGAGATATGCCGAGAATGTCTTTTCACCGAAGCCAAATCTTCCAGCTTGGGGTGCGGCTGTGACCGAAGGTTGTAGATACTGGTGATGAGTTAAACGGCACCAAAATCTCCTGCAACACAAATCCCACAAACTGAACAATACATGGTCCATGATGCCCATGGCAATATCTTCAGTTGCTGTATGTAGTTATTGGCTGGATGCAGTGACGCACTATGTTGCACTGGACGTTTTGTGTGCAACCAATGCTGCCCAATGGATGCCGAACGGTTTTCGATGTCAATCTACAATAAGATAATCCAATGGACCCGGTCCCTTGTCAAGTTCTCGCAATCGGTGAGAATAACCTCAAAGCCATCTGGATGAGCTACCACCTGGGTAGGTGAAGCGGTGAGGTCTTTGCCAGGAGAACTGAAGCTGTAGAAAAAACCGCTTTTCAGTGTAATTTGCCGAGTTGCCTGTATGCCAATAAAAATCTTGAGATCACATTTTCAGTCGGCACAATGCAAAAGATGTTCTTGCAAAGGGCCAGTTGCATTTCGTTTATGAATCAATCTTTTTGACAGTTTCACACCAACATGCGCCCTGAGCTTCAGTGCTGCCGCCCGACAAGTCAAACCAGCGGTGGCCGCAGCCACGTACAATGGTGCTCGCCTCAAGACCTGGACAACCAACTTTGCAAGCCTTGGGGCAACGCTCACCGAGTTTTAATATGTTTTAATCTTATTGAACCTATTCAGCCCACTGAAATCACCAGAAAGCGGTGCACTCCAGGACGAAAACACAAAAAACACAAACACCCACAAAGTGAGGCAAATGAAGGAATGAACTAAGGACATCTGGGATCTTATCAAAATTCTCTTTCCCCCAAAATGCAATAATTCGGGTTTACATGTGGCTCCGCTTCTTACTGCTTTCATATGTTCAATCTGCACAAGGGTCATTTACATTTTTCGCAAGGGTATCTAGCCCGCGGCACATTCAGTCGCTCCAGGTTGGCGAGGAACTGGCTACTTATAGTTTGTTTTTTAAGCCATGCAGCATGGCTGGTATGTGCTCGCCGTATCTAGCGCGGATCTAGCGGCGCCAGTGAAGCGTTTTTTTTGGCCTGCATTTTCTGAAATGTTTTTGCTCATGTACTACCCAAGTAAAAGTGCTTCCCCCGTAACAGAAGACAATAGTCAAGCCACCTTTGAGTCAATGATACAGTTACGTACTGAAGTCTCCTGCATTTTCCAAAACCTTGACATGAAATCTACTGGTTGAATCGGCACACATGATAAGGAAAGTCTGGCGCCAAACTAGCGGGGAAAGCAGCATGAATAAGTGAAACTTGGTCATAAATTTCAACTTGTTTTTTTTCGGACTGTATCGAATTAATGACATATTGAATGTGGTATGTCATCATTTCATTTCACCGGCGGTTTGATGACACTCTTTTAGCTGTGACTGCCTGTCATCCCATCCAATTCTCCACTTTTTGGCCTCGGGGAGTGGTGGCTGAATCCTTAGTGTAAAGAACCAGGCACGAGAAGCACTGAGGAAGCTTGGAATGGCCACTGATGGATTAAACACTTAGGATTGACTTTGAAGATTGATCAGGCAAAGTGATGCAAATGTCTATACTCTATAATTACTGTTGTATTTGCACAGTGGCAGAGGAAAAAGGGCCTTAATATCACTATTCACTATGCATTCATATACTATAAGAATAATAATGAGAATAATAATCATGATGATATATAATACTAATCTGATAGTATGTCATTGATTCATAGACAAACGGATATGCCAAAGCATTTATGCCCGATGCCAACACTAAGGTTTGGCACAGCAATGCCTTCCCGGCTTTGCTAAGTAGTGGTAGCGTGAGCGTTGAGCTAAATCAGGTGAGGGAAGAGTCCAAGAAATAAACAAATCCGGCAGCCATCAGTTGCCATTATGTCCATTACAATATAGAACAAGCAATATCATAATGATGTCGCTTGGGACTATTACTCTCCGGGTGCTGGGTGCTCCCGGCTCACCGCGGCAATGTCTCTGCAGCGTCCAAGCTGATAGGCCGTGTTCCTTGAAGCGTAAGTGCCTTGACTAGGACTGCTGGGGCAGAAGTCGCCAAAGTCAAGAGCGAACATTTTGACTCTGAAATGATGTTCATCTTCCAAAACTGCCAGTAACATCATATTTACATGTCTGTGACCCAGGCTTCCACGTGATCAGAACTTCCTGAGAAACTTGTGACTTTGCTGGTCGTTGAGATCCCATGCCCCCTTGGTATGCACAGCTCTGCATCCGCGAGCGTCCGTCCAGTCCAAAATGGGGTGTCCAGTGGTCCCTTGGTTGAGCAGGCTGAGGCCAGCGACGGGGTTGGGGGATCATGGGGGATCAAATCAAGCCTTGCTATCAATCTTTTCCAAAAGTTCGAATTCTCAGCGATAAGAAGATAATAATTATGTCAACACAATACAACACAATGCAGGCTTCTTGGAGGATAAGGGATATGTCCAGGTACAATATTGGCTGGAGAAAAGAAAACAAAATGAATCGAGAGTTCCATCTCAATCTTGGGAAGTTCATCGAAATTCTTGCTTGTTAAACATAGTAAAACCATCTGATGCCTAGTGTGCCACCGGATGAGACATCTTCTGAGTGCTTTAGCCCCAAACCGGAGCCGTCAATCTGTGGGTGGAGCTGTGGATATGTACAGTAATATACGAATGACGCATGGTCGGGTGCTTCGAAATAGGATATGAAAAACATGGCCAACAAATGGAAAAGCAACAGCAATGCTGAGATAGAATCTTCCTATAACAAAATACACATGGAGAAAAAAAGATCTATCATTATCTTCGTCAGGTGAAACAGTGTAGTCAATAGATATTGAAAATTAACATGCTCTATTTGCAAAAGCACTATCATATATATATCCTTTTGGAAGGCATTCACAAATAAATCACGTTATGTCATGTCGGTATCACAAAAGCAAAAGAGCACATGCATCAAACAATTCAAATGAATATCTTATCTGCTAGCAACCTGGTTTTTTTACGCAACTCTGAAACGAAGTAAACATTAAATCCGGAAGCACCCCACTATATCAATGCATAATTGGCAAACTGATGCATACCGCAGAGAGTACGACTGATTCGTTGAGGTCCGGACGTATTGGAGTTTCTCTGCGAGGAGGGCGGCTGCTGCATTTACCCACCTGGATACTTCAAGATGCATCTGGACGGCACTGTATGAGACTTCGAAGCGGACCCGCGTGTCTATGTATCTGTATCAATCATCATAAGGTGTGCAAAACCTTTGCTTCTGCTATACTTGCTATACACTATGATGGTTTGAACCAATGCCGTCACTGCCCATACTTGAGGAGGTTGGCTATCTATGCAAATGGATGCAAATGATGAGGAAGCCGCCTCTGACATAGGCCCTCACATCCATTCCATCCCAAATTGTCAAGTAGCGTCATACAGGAAATGATCACGCGACCTCATGGCAGGCGCTTGCATTGTTCGCGCACTTGTATGGATCCAAACAGGATCAGCGCTGGCATCTTCCACCTGGGAAAGGTTGGAAGGAAATCTGTGCAAGTCTTTTAATGTCTTTTATCATTTGTTTGCATCTTTATATTCCCAAAGCTATCTCAGGCTGGTCAGCTGGACCGTTTTTCTTTTCTGCTTCTTGCAGCAGGGGAACATGCATTAATAAGAAAACAATAAAAAATGGAACTGTGGGAATACTAACTCTGCCAAAATCTTGTTGGAATCTTGTGTTAAAACCTGGATTCTGCAAGGTCGGTCAATTCAATAAGCTCAGCACCACGAGGCAACTGGCGTGCGTTAGCCTGAAGTGAAAAAAAATCACCACCAGGGTAGTCTGAGTTGTGGCTGTGGGTGAACCTTGATCGGAGTGCAGGGATTGGAAAACACTTTCTTTCACATTCTTTCACCTAGATTCTCATGCAAGGCAGAAGAAATTTCAGCTGCTCATCTTTTGGCCAGGCTGCTTTTGACCCGCTGCTCGAGACATACCAACATCAAGAGGTGATTCCTGCTGTGCGTGGCATCACCGACCCAGTGACAAGGCATCATCCCTACCAATCCAGTGATGAAGGGATCAAGTCACCAGAACATATTACTCCACTATGCTCCACTCACGACTCTGCTTCTTCATTGAACTAAATCAATATAAATCATGGTGTCAGTGCATGCCGATGCCAACATATCGGCTCCGAGCTCCGTCTTCTGACGACAGGTCGACGGGTAGAAAAAGATGGTAGACATTTCATTAGATTTCAGCCTCCGCCACATCATCCCTGGCCCTCAAGGCGTAGAGAAATTCTCGCTCCTGAGGTCAACCATGGCATGCTCAGCCCCAAAATGAAAGAAGTATGGTACTGTATCACTAAAGAACATACCCAAACCTTGCACAGTTATGACAGTAGGTTTTTGTTTTCTGTCTTTTAAACTTTTGTACTTATAGTCAAATCTTTCTAGACACATCCTCTATATACACTTCCAAAGTTGCTATACAAAAGAATGCCTCACACGCTCATGGGCCGTTTGAGGGCATTCTTCATCACCAGGAGGGTCTATATACTGTAAGATGTTCTAAGACCCGTGCATGACAATCTGATAGTCATAGTCAACAATTCTCACCGACTTCCAAGGATCATTCATGATCCAAAACATGCACCATCTGTACCGAAACTCAAAGTGTTTTGACGTGTGTACTGTAACCCTGGTGGGCTATCGCTACTCCTAGCAACTTCTTGTACCCCACGAACTCGGATACTGCGCTCACCTGCACTTCCTTAGGTGCATCTGCCAATCCTAAGGTAGCTTCAAAATATTTCAAATGGTGCCAGGGCAATTGAGTGACCATGTAAAGTGGCATTAAGCTGCATTAGATTCATTGGATTCATCTGATTGTTGATTCGATTTATTCTACTCGCAAGAGCCTGGATTCCGCGGAATCCCTGCAGCTGGTCCTTCCACGTCAAGTTCCTGGTAGTGTTTACCTAGGAAAGCCAAGAATCCAACATTATTGACAGTCAATCTGCCTTATATCACTAACCTCACAACATTTCATCTAGTCACAGTATTTCTACATCCAAAATCCGGTTCTAATGTTCTGAGGCTGCAGCATGGTATGGCTCCAAACCGCCTAAACCTTGGAGACATCGGAGACTGGATATTGCTGCTTGTAATCTGCTTGCAAAACCCAGGAGGCAAGCTTTGTGGAATGCCTTTGTTGATAATTTCAGCAAATCAACGAAGAGTCAGTATTGTAGAGGGAGGGAAATGCAGGCGGCAAATCGGTTATTGGTTGGTAGGCATTCAATCCTTTACCATTCTTTCATGTGCATCTGAACAACCTTTCTCTTGCACACGTTCATGTTTCTGTTTTGACCAAGGATTTTCACATATTCTCACAGTCCTCAACCTCATGCACTTGCCTTGAGTCCCATCTCCAGCAATGCTATTGGCGTGCTCTGTGCGAGTTTGTGTCAAAGTGTCAGGTGTCCACGCTCCTCTTGCCGTGCACGACCTCAGCCATGCCGCTGCCAATGTACGGCATCGAAAAATGTAATCAGATTTGAATGCTGAATCATGTTGAGGTGTCTGGGTGGCACGTGCAACCTTGCAGTTCATTCGCTGAAACATGCTGAAACTTTTTTTTGACTGCATCATTCTGCGAAACGTGAAAGATGTCAATGTCAGCCACCTGAGTGTCAGGTAAGTCCAACGACTCAGGTGGTGTTGCGACAATGCACCCACCACAGAAATCGCATTCAATGTGCTTTGATCTGCTGGGTTGGCTGGCGGAATATCTCCATCAGCTTGGCAAGGGGATCACAGTTCCACCGGATGCCCGATTGCCGATAAACGAAAGTGATGGAACTTACAACCTGCTTTGCGCACTCTCACCGTATCAAGCAATCGAGTTTGCAAGGGCAGGAGTGTGTCTCAACACAAAAAAATCATAAATGCTCAGACTACGCTAGTGCCTAACTTAGTGGCTCTGACGTAGGCTGAAGGAACTTGAAAAAAAAATCTCCGGATCGGGCCCTCAGCTCAAATGCAGGCGGAGCTTTCCCACCGCAGCCTTGCAACGCTCCAGGAAGTCCACGTCAAATTGTGCCCGTGTGGTAAGGCTGGCCACACTGAAGAAAGTCATCCGTGCCAAGGCTCTCTCGAGATTGTTGACCTTAGCAGCTACTTTTGATGCCTCCAAGTTGGGTTCCTGACTTAGACGTTCCTCAAAAAGCTCCAACACTTCTTTAGCATCTTCTTCGAACTGCCCTTGGGTTGCCTTGGTTCGAAGGCATCGCAGGAGCACACTTAGGAACTCATGCTTGCTCAGCTGCTTGATCATCTGGCGTTGGTTCTTGTCAAGCGTAGCAGAGCGGTGAGCATGCGACAAATGGCAAAAGCTGCAGTCCGCACTGTTGCGACACTGACCTGCGGCAAAGTAGATGCATGGACGTCGACACAACTCAGGGTGTCCGACGCTGCCGGGGTTTGATGCTCTGGAGAAGTTGGATTCAGGTTCCGATTCAGTCGACTCTGTTGTCTCTGTGGCAATGCCGTCGTTTATCCCGACGGTGCTCCAGGACATGGTTGCAGCGTCAGCTGCTGGGCTGGTGGGGCGGCTGGCAGGGAGTATCTCCTCCTGAGCGCCGAAAAATGGAAGTTTCTCGGCCAAAGTTGACACGTACTCTCCGTCCTTCTTGTCCGAATCTTCTACCTCACAGCTTGCTGTTGGGCTCATTGGTGGTGGCAAGCTGTTCGAGCGCCTACGTAAGACCGCTGCGCGCTCATGATCGATCTCCTCCAAAACGTTGATGAAGGTGAAGCGATACTCCAAAGACATAGCCATGATTGGATGACTGGGCCGGAAAGGGGGTGAAGACTCTGGCAGCGAGAAATTTGAGACCTGCGGACAGAAAATGACCAGAATATACCCAAATCATCGTAAATCATTGAGTCATATGCATCATGAATCATGAATCAAAATCAAATCCAAGCAGCCTCTTCAAAGACCCTTAAAACAGCCTCAAAGCTTTGACATCTTCAAGGTAGCATGTGTCGGCATGTTTCCCATTTTCAATGTATGCAACGATAGTAAAGAAAGAGTAAGACATACTAAGACTATATATTCTTTGGACTTTTGTAGACTTGTTTGGTTTTGTTGAATGTATTGAGATGTTCTTAGTTTTCCCAGTGATTTTCTGAGGATCATTTTGACGTTTGATGATGTTTGTAGTCTTGTTTCCTCCGTCTTTCCGTTTCATGCAGAAAGCAAAGAACACCTCGATTGAAGAGGTTACTAAAGGGCTCCTAAGATCAATTTTCCACCAAGGGGCACGGTAACCCCGGCACCCAATGCCACGAAAGTCTGGTTCGACCTCGGTCGAGCATGAACATGGTATTTACATGTATGGTACCATGTGCTTGTGCTGATGCACCATTGTATCCCTTGTTCACCGGCAGTTCGTCAAAATTACGATCGCACGTTGGAGCTTCATTCCACGCCTAGTTGGTCAACCAACTTAGTGCTGAGACTTCCCAAAAGCATCCAAGAGCTACCTCCGTGGTGAACCCTACCCCGCGTAGGTAGCAGACTTCTGGCGGTGCATCGCTGACCAGCAGGCCAAGCACTTGCCTGAAATGCCATCAACAAGTCACAATGTCCATTTCCTGGATTTTGTCCCGTGAAGAAAAAAGGCACATGACGTAAAATGCACCAGGGAATCTAACAACTGCGTCTTAACATGCACTGGGCTGCATGTTAAACATCAAAATCATCAAAACAAGTAAAACAAGCATCTAACAAAAGCATCCTGTGTGTGTTTGTTTGAAATCTATGCTCGGCTAACTCTGGGGACACGAACTGCACGTAAACGCCGAGAGCCTGGACAAAAATCAACATCCCATTTCGGCGGATTGCTTTCGCGAGTGCTTTCGCCGGATAGTATGTATTCTTATTGCATTCTCGCTCCAAAGGAAATCCAGCAGTGTAAATGTTTGGAAGAGAATAATTTAACAATGAAGAAGCCGTGTCCTTTAGTTGCTACCGCAAGTCGCAAGTGGCAAGTGTGTGTGCAATAGCCTCACACGCTCACTTTTCATGACTTTACTACTATGAACTACTCTGTTTCCATGTGCTGTCACTGACTTCTGGTGACTTCTCTACGCGTGTGGGTAGACACTTCGAAACGTGGCGTCCTGTACGCCGCTCTCCACCATGGCTCGTCCTGAAAACTGTGGTCATTTTGCCGGGGAGGAAGTTCAAACTCTGCCTGCATTCATGCCTCTAATCAACAACCTTCCGAAGGTTTCCATTATTCTTCTGTATATATCATATATTATATATATAACTTTATCAAAATGCCATTGACACTGCGGGTTGCCAGGCTCCACGTCATTCTTACCTTGCAATAGTGGCTTAATCAAATCAATCTGCTGCAAATGTGCCAAAATTTATCTGATCATCCGCAGCAATTACAACCTTTAAGAAATCACGAGCTTCCGGAAACTAGAAGGATGTAAACAGCAAAGGTATGGATACTGGCAGGCTGTCCTCTCCATCAAGCAAGTATTTCGCTCGAATCAGCAAAGGAGCAGGGCGAGTGGCAAGTTGGAAAATTGGCAAAACTGCTTCGTAGCGCTATGATCGTTATGCGTTTTTCGAAAGACTCTGGCAATCATTGCTGTGTTCCATCTGTCTCTCGGGGTGGAATTGTACATATTGTACTGGAAAATGTGTGTAACGAGCAATAAAATGTGCAACTATTGTCACCAAACATGCAGGACTGGCACGTGATTGAACCCGGTACTACGTTTATGAATATGATTAAAATGATATATGATATATGTAATCAAGAACCATATATGGTACATCCTCTGTTAGCTAGTTTCTTGCAATGATTCAAAACATGTGTGAAACTGGCAGCATGAGCATCAAGCAAGGCGATTGTAGCGATTGCGCGGGTAAGCCGCAGACATGGCCCAAACCCCTGATACTGTCATCGATGTGTACTCCCTACTCCGGATAACAGTTTTGCTCTTGAATGTGGATGACATAGTGGTTGAAAGAATGTTGAAAGGAGGTGCCCCTGCCCCTTAATGTCCAAAGTTGAAACTTGTCTCGCTGCTTATCACAGTTTGCAAAGCTCAAAAGTCTTTTCTCTTGGCTACTTGATGCAGGTCGGCCAAAGGGGGCGACTGAATGGCCAGCTGTCAATCCATAAAGGTTCGTTCGTCTTCCTGAGCACGTCATGATTGCAGGCAAATTACTCCAACTTGGAGGGTTCAGTTTACTATTGTAACCAAGCCCAGTGTCTAAAACACGACCTGACTAGCAAGTTAACGTGGTGGATTAAGATACATTCAGGAGATGCTATGGATCGTAAAATAGATAAATCATGCTAAATCATGATAAATTCAAAGTATGCCTTTCAGTTTGCAACAACCACAAAGAAAACAATACACTAGCAAAACAACTTTTGCATACTTTTGCTGTAGCTCGCCGCAACAACTTACATCTCAGCGTCGTTAAATCTGGCCAACCTGATGACGGGTACAGCTACAGTTGCCGTAGTTGCTGTAGCTTCAGTTCCATCATTTCTCACCCAAGCCTGGGATACAATTCAATCTAAACATATAATCTAATAATTTACAACGTACAGTTCCATGATGTTGCATGAATTTGCAATGATCTTACAATGTACTCAATGTAGTTATATACAGTTATATACATGCATGCGACTTGAGTGACCTTCATCTAACTCTGACTTTGACAAGAGTCCTTATGAGCTGGTGCGTCGAGGTGGGTCAACTATCAGAAGCAGCTCGCAAACTACCCATCATTCTTGCAACAAGCAACCTCGAAATGCGCCCCATAATCGCCCACTGATTGGTGTCTTCAAGCTTCTTTGCAATTCCTCCATGTGCGGTACAAATTGGCCATGCAAGCAAACCATTGATAACCAGTGTGCGTATCCAAATGCCTTTCGGCTACTCAAAGCATTCAAACAAGACATCTCAGAAGCACGGGTGCCATTGCGTGAAGCAAAACCAACACCTGCTGCCACTGACAACTGCTCTCACAAGCACGGATAGCAGCACTGCAGCTAATCACATTTGGAACAATTGTTGCCTCAAGGATTTCTTGGAGCAAAATCAATGCTTGCCGCCATTGTCCCCCCGTTTTGCAAGCACTAATGGCAGCGCCGTAGCTGATGATGTCAGGACTATTCTTTGCCAAGTGAATCGACTCAAACAAAATCAACGCCTGCTGCCATTGACCGGCCTTGTCGCAGCTGCTGATGGCTGCATTGTAGCTAATGACATTGGGATCAATTTTCGCCTCTGACATAGCCCCAAACATAATCAATGCCTGCTGCCATTGACCAGTTTTCTCGCAAGCACTCAGGGCGGCATTGTAAGTGACAACATTGGGAGCAGCCAACGCTTTGCGCATTCTGCTAAAAAAGGCAAATGCTTGCTGCCACTTGCCAGTCTTCTCACAAGCGCTCATAGCGGCGTTGTAGCTGATGATGCTTGCGACAACGGCTGCCGCAAGCATAGCCTCGAACATAGCCAATGCCTGTTGCCACTGACCAGCCTTCTCGCATGCACTAATGGTTGCATTGTAGCTGACGACATTGGGAGCAATCCTAGCTCCGAACATGTTCTGGAACAAAGCTAATCCTCGCTGCCACTGACGACCTCCCTCACAAGCACTGATGGCTGCACTGTAGCTAATGACATCTGCATCGATGCTTGCCCTTGGCATGGCCTCAAACAAGGATAGTGCTGACTGCGACTGGCTACACTTCTGACAAGCACTTATTGCAGCGTTGTAAGTGATTGTGTTTGGACGAATATCCAGCTCTAGCATCCCTCCCAGGAGAACCAATGCTTGCTGCCATTGATCCCCCTTTTCACAAGCACTGATTGCTGCGTTGTAGCTGATAACATTCGAAAGAAGTTGCACAGCGGACATTTGGTCCAAAAAGGCGAGAGCACACTGCCATTGACACCCCTTCTCGCATGCACTGATTATTGCATTGCAGCTGGCCACGTCTGTACAAATTCTTTCATTGGGCATTAAATGAAACAAGAAAAATGCCTGCTCCCATTGACTTCCCTTCTCACAGGCACTGATAGTAGAACTGCAAGTAATGATGTTTAGCACAATTCTTGCCTGATGGATTGCTTCCAATACTTTCAATGCTTTCCGCCATTGGGCCCCCTTCTCACAGGCACTGACTGCGGCGCTGCAAGAGACAACGTTTGGACTACTCTGCGCCTCAAGTATCCGGTCCAACAAGAGTAGTGCTGGTTCCCATTGGCCACAATTCCCACATGCACTGATGGCCGCATTGTAGCTAACAATGCTTGGAAGAGCTTGAGCCTTCTGCATTATTTCCAAGAAGGCACCTGCCTGCTGCCACAAATCACCCCTCTGACAAGCAGTGATGGCTGCATTGAAGCTAATGACATCTGCCACAATATTTTCCTTCGACATTTCTTCCAACACGGTGAATCCCTGCTGCCATTGCCCCCCCTTTGCACAAGCACTGACAGAACCATTGCAGCTGATGACACTTGGACGCACTGCAGTCTCTTGCATGTTGTTCAGCAAGCCCAATGCCCTCTCCCAAGGACCACCTTTCTCACAAGCAGTGAGGGCTGAACTGCAAGAGATGACGTTTGGAAAAATCTGTGTAGCATACATGTCCTCCAATAGTGCCAATGCCTGCTGCCATTCACCCTTCTTTCCGACGGTATTTATTGCAACGTTGAAGTTCACGATGCTTGGCCTACTTCGTGCCATGGGCAGTGCTTCTAAGCGAATCACACCTGACCTAGTCTTCTTCTGCTCGGACGTTCTCCAAAGCTAGAGCCAAAGCCTGCTGCAATCACACAAGTGCTGTTCCAGTTGTCTGACCTCCTGAATTGCAGCGAAATGTCAGTCCGTGGAAGAGCTTAGTGGGACTTGACAAACAATAGTCATGCATGTGCGGAGCTTTTGTTTCATGAATACACATGGATATTTTGTCAGGACACCCAAGGAACATCAAAACACAAGCTGTTTAGTGGGTTTGCATGGGTTTAAAAGGTTTAGACCCGTTTCGTGAGAGACGCGCCACCCTGGTTTACTGCTGGACTTAGTGATCACAAGCTGCACCTCTCTGACACCAGTTTGCATCACCTTGACTCAAAAACCAAACCTCTCATACTCGGTATGGATGACCTACAAGCTTGGAACAAAAATGATGAGATTGGCAGAGATCCCAGGCGTTGTTTTAATCCGTATAGCTTCATTTTGGCAAGGTCCATTTGGTATAACCAAGGTATGGATACCAAAAACAGGCTCACAGTGGGACGAGGGTGTCAAAGTTCGCAGTATACCATCGATTGTGCCACTCTTGGTTCTGCAGCGGTGACAGTGCGGTGTAATGGTGGCACATGTGCAGCGCCCAAGCCTTGAGATGCGATTCAAACATTATTGGTTTGAAAAGCAAAGTACTTACAGTAGGTGTTTGAAAAGCATGTGGCTAAATTGAATCAAAACTGCAAACAACAACAACAACAACAACAACAACAACAACAACAACAACAACAACAACCACAACCACAACCACAACAACAACAACAACAACAACAACAACAACAACAACAACAACAACAACATTGGTTGGATCTAACCCAAGCTTCCTGCGAATATCGTAACAAAATGGAAGAAGCAACCTCGAAATGCGCCTCATAATCGCCCACTGATTGATGTCTTCAAGCTTCTTTGCAATTCCTCCATGTGCAGTACAAATGGGCCATGCAGCAAACCATTGATAACCAGTGTGCGTATCCAAATGCCTTTCAGCTACTCAAAGCATTCAAACAAGACATCTCAGAAGCACGGGTGCCATTGCGTGAAGCAAAGCCAACACCTGCTGCCACTGACAGCTGCTCTCACAAGCACGGATAGCAGCACTGCAGCTAATCACATTTGGAACAATTGTTGCCTCAAGGATTTCTTGGAGCAAAATCAATGCTTGCCGCCATTGTACCCCCGTTTTGCAAGCACTAATGGCAGCGCCGTAGCTGATGATGTCAGGACTATTCTTTGCCAAGTGAATCGACTCAAACAAAATCAACGCCTGCTGCCATTGACCGGCCTTGTCGCAGCTGCTGATGGCTGCATTGTAGCTAATGACATTGGGATCAATTTTCGCCTCTGACATAACCCCAAACATAATCAATGCCTGCTGCCATTGACCAGTTTTCTCGCAAGCACTCAGGGCGGCATTGTAAGTGACAACGTTGGGAGTAGCCAACGCTTTGCGCATTCTGCTAAAAAAGGCAAATGCTTGCTGCCACTTGCCAGTCTTCTCACAAGCGCTCATAGCGGCGTTGTAGCTGATGATGCTTGCGACAACGGCTGCCGCAAGCATAGCCTCGAACATAGCCAATGCCTGTTGCCACTGACCAGCCTTCTCGCATGCACTAATGGTTGCATTGTAGCTGACGACATTGGGAGTAATCCTAGCTCCGAACATGTTCTGGAACAAAGCTAATCCTCGCTGCCACTGACGACCTCCCTCACAAGCACTGATGGCTGCACTGTAGCTAATGACATCTGCATCGATGCTTGCCCTTGGCATGGCCTCAAACAAGGATAGTGCTGACTGCGACTGGCTACACTTCTGACAGGCACTTATTGCAGCGTTGTAAGTGATTGTGTTTGGACGAATATCCAGCTCTAGCATCCCTCCCAGGAGAACCAATGCTTGCTGCCATTGATCCCCCTTTTCACAAGCACTGATTGCTGCGCTGCAGGAAACAACGCTTGGACTACTTCGTCCCCGAATCATTCGTTCCAACAAGAGTAGTGCTTGTTCCCATTCTGCATCAGTTCCACATGCACTGATGGTTGCATTGTAGCTGTTCACATTCAAACGAAGTCTTGCCCTGCGCATCCCTCCCAGCAAAATCACTCCATGCTGCCATCGACTATTCTTCTCGAAAGCACTGGTGACAGCATTGCAGCTGACTGCATTGGGCCTCATCTTGTCAGTGAACATTGCATAGAACAAACACAATGCCGACTGCCATCGGCTACCCGTCTTGCATGGACTGATAGCTGCATTGTAGCTTACCACATCCTTACCTATGTTAGCCTTGGGCATTAAGCCAAATACAAACAGCACTTGCTGCCATTTACAACCCTTCTCACATGCACTGATGCAAGCATTGTAGCTAATTGTGTTTGGACTGGCATTGTATTTGGGCATTGCGTTAAGTACGGCTGACCCTCGCCTCCACTGACTTCCCTTCTCACAAGCACTGATAGTGGCACTGCAGCTAATGATGTTTGGCGTAGTTCTTGCCTGATGCATCGTTTTCAACACTGTCAATGCTTTCCGCCATTGACCCCCCTTCTCACAGGCGCTGATTGCCCCGCTGCAGGAGACAACGTTGACCGTAATTCGTCCCACAAACATTCGTTCACACAAAAGGAGTGATTGTTCCCATTGGCCACCGTTCCCGCATGCACTGATGGTTGCATTGTAGCTGATAATGTCCGGATAAGTTTGAGCCGTCCGCATCATTTCGAACAAAACAAGTGCCTGGTGCCACTGACTACCCCTCTGACAAGCACTAATGGTGGCATTCCAACTCACGACGTCAGCACGAAGACCTACGTGGGATAGGGCCTCAAACAATAGAGCCAATGCATGCTGCCAATGAGTGCCTGTTTCATAAGCACTGATGGCCACAGTGTAGCTGAAGGCTTCTGGTCTCATCTTGCTATTTGCCATACTCGCAAGCAGAAATCGCGAATCTTGCCACAGCACAGCCCCCCGCACAATGAGATCTTTTGTTTAGTCAGGTTCACTTGGCGGACAATGGCGGACAGTTGTGTGGGACATTCGACAGCTTGAAGACTTCTGGAAAGCAGGTGGTTAGCTCCGTGCCAGTGTCCTTTTTGGAAAGAGGACCAAACCAATCAACCGGAAAAACTTGACACAAACACTCAAAACTAGGCGAGCCATTGTTGTACTCTTACATCGAAAATTGTTTGAGGAAAAGTCCAGGCAAGGTCATCAACCATGCTAGATACTTTGATGACTCTAACACAATTTCATGAAAAAACATGGCTCCCGCGTCACTCATGACTTTGAATCTGGAGAGATACATGTGTCATCATGTGGCCAAAGGTGCTTCAAGTGCTTACTTTTGCCATTTTAGTCCTCGAAATGGCTGGAAACAGGTGCTATATTTGCCTCCCTCCCGCTTGAAACATGCTCAGTTGAAGTCCTCCACTGTCACTTTGATTCTCGACTGCAATGCTTGGCGTCCTCGCCAGTAACAGGTCTAAGCCAAATCAAAGTTTGGCACTGCAAAAATGCTCCCTGCAGGTCAATTAGTAGCACTTAGTTACTACTGTACTTGTATTGAAGTTGTAAAGTTTTGAATTTAAAGGGTTTCTTTTTACCTGAACACCCCTCGCACTCTGTGAGGTTACGGACACATGGATTGCTAGTGTAAGCTCGCGTTGCCGTTGTCCTCTCTCTCGCTCTCTCGCTCTGGCCACATTGAAACACGCATCTTCAGCATCGCAGTGTGAACATTTTCGACTTAGACTATGCATGTATTGAAGCAGTCAAAGGATGCAAAAGGTGGGAGCCATGGCTTCAATCAAATCATGAAGATGGATAGAGTCCATACAGTACATGTGGAGAAAACATGCCTTACAGTACTCCGATATGTTGGCTGCACGTGGCGTCTCGACTGCGACGGTCGCAACTGTCCCTGTTTTCGGGTGCAGTGGAAATCCGTCCTCTGCAGTATCCAGCGAGGTCTTGCTGGACTCAGAACGTGAGGCAAAGAAATCATGCAAACTCGCAGCGACATCTGTACATGAACAGGCGCATGGTGCGTGTTGCTGTACTGAGATTTATCTGAAACATGATAGGCAGAAGTTGGAAGTGCGAGCTACCAAATTGATCATGATGGTAGCTGCTGAATTTTATGTCTGAAAATGTCTGAAATGCTCAGCATGGAGCTGCAGGAAAAATGACGTGCAGTGCTTTGAACAATAAGGGCCTGTCAGGATCGATCCCCAAGCTTTTCAATTGACTTTATGAATGGTAGAATCCCCCAGGCTTGTGATACTTATGGATCCTTACAAGCTGGACGAGGCGATCAAACTTCGAAAGGATATGCGTAAACAATCTAAGATAAGTAAACTTTGTATGCACGCCCTTCCAGAAAGGCAAAAGCAAGGTCTCTTTTCTCGCTGTCTGATTCAATGTCTGGCGCTGAAGGCTGGAAGGCATTGTCCATGTTGGCAACTGGAAAGAAGCTGCCTAATGAATTTGTGCTTGCAGTGGCTGGTGCTGGTTCTAACTCACAATCTACTCTACGCAAACTCCATAAGCTTTAACATGCCTTCAGGGTGACTCAAAGATCATGTGGTTGTGCTGTACAATTTGTGTTTGCGATTCTGAATCAAATGTAATGTATGTATACATAAAGTGCATGTCCTTAAATTCTGAGCTTTTCAAGGGCATTCAAAGACTGAGCTCACGTCAGAATTGGAAACCAAAAATCATTCGAACGAAGAAATGAACATCACGATTATCATAATATACTGCCGAATGTCTTGCAAGCATTCAAACACCACCACCATGCTGCTGCTTCTCAAGGACTATTCATCTTCGGATGCATAACTAATTTTCTGCTATACAGCTGCAATGAATTACGACAAAAAACACCCCGTCCACTTGTGCTTCCTAATGTCCGGGTGATATAGTTACATACATTCATCATTACACCATAGCCATGAATTGAGAATAGAAACATAAGAAGTGGAAGTTGGATCCAAAGGAGCAACAACTGACAGTTGAACCAACACAATATATTATTTCAAATTATTTCATTGTTTCACTTCTTGCTATTCTTTCTGGAAAAACAATGAGCATGACATGCAAAGTCTAAGCTTGAATTGATCTCGCGCTTTGGACACAGAAACTCAGAATGTAAACAGTCTTGGATAGTTTGGCAAGTCGGCTCTCCGATCTCAGTCTGCTTGCAATGCTTCAGGGTACGACAACCGCCGACGACACTCTTTGTGGGTTGGAGGCGACGCCACCAATTGGATCGGACCATCACAACTCTCACGGACTGCAGGTCCTTGGACAGCTTCTGATGGAATTTTTAGTGAACAGGTACCCCACCCAAATGCATCCAAGAGCATATGAATGCGGCATTGAACATCGTATAATTTCATCATTGTGGTCTGAAATGCGGCATGTGGTCTTGGGACTGAAACCTTTCACGTCCGGAGTCTTCGACATTTGACATGTGTTGTAGGGGGACAGAATGCAAACCAAGGATCCAAAGACCCGGCTTCTTCCAGTGCAGGATGCACTGCTTGGCAGCACATGACGGCCCAGCGGTGTTGGCACTGGAGAAGGCCGCCTACTCGGGCCCCGTGCTGACGGTGGCGTCTGACAGCGCTGGTCGAAGAAAATGATCTTCTCGGCAACAAGACCACGTGGAGGAGCCTGCGACAAGGCAGTGTAGGTGCGACATGTTATAGGTAGTCTAGTTAGTACATTCGCAGGACAATGATTACCAGGTTAGGGAACAGCTTGATCAAATGATGCAAGCCCATGTGGAACGCTGAATCTGTGCCGGCCATATTGCATGTCCAAAATCCAACGGGCACCAAAAACCCGCACAAACTTGCCATGTGCAGACATGTTTATCATGGCAGTCAGTGGGGCAAGTCAAGGGCCTCCACATGATCCAAGTGAGGCGTCGGTGGCCGACTGCCAGGACCACACCATCGCTGCCGGCCACGAGCCTAAAAGGACATACCACTAGAATCTACTAGATGAGATAATCAGACTCCGGGCCATCAAAAACAACCGAAACATAGACTCACGCAACGTCACAAGACCTCTTAATAATAGCCCGAGGCCCGGCCTGAGGCTGTGAGCCTTCGCTGCTGCTCAGCGCGTAGAGACCTCAAAGGAAGGGCTCTTGGCCTATCTGCATCTATCTGCTATCTGGTTTGGCAAAGTGCTGGCTATGTCTTTCGACCTCCTGCAGAGCTTAACAGGCGAATTATGAGTAAGCACACACGCGCACATGTATACGGACTACATGATTATAATTACACATGATAATAGTAAAGTCTTTTTCATAAAGATTACCACCTATCATGATATCATGAATGATGCGACCTGGAACGTCACTTTCAAATAACATGCTAATTAATATATTATAGTTCTAGATACCAGTACCTTAGATTACTTTAGACTACTGTAGGTAGAGAGGAATTCACCATCTGAGCAGTGTGTGATGTTAGTAGCACATTGTTTGCACATGTTTGGGCGCTTGTCTTCAAAACAGCACCAAGTTGCTGCTTCCAGTGCCTGTCCCGTGTGGGGAAGGTGCCGCAGCACGGCCGCGCTCCAGGCTGGCAACCCTTCCGGGTAGCACTGAGGCAGCCGATGGCGGACGACCCGCCCTGATGCCAGGTGAGCGATCGAGGTTGGCCACAGCACTGAGGCTGCTCCTGAGATAGCGTTGGCAAAGCATTTGGAAGCCGTTTTTATCCCTTTTTCAGTTTTTCGTTCCTTTTCAACCCTTTGCTTGGAGTGCTCAGTGGCCATACAATTTGCTTAGATTGGTAGATTGGACAAGCGCTGGCAGCTGCCAAGTTGCTCAGTCGGACTGGGCTCTATTACCACTTCAGAGGAAGGTGCCAAAGATGAAATCAATGAGCCACGTGCATCCAACTTCGGGCTGGCGGTGGCCTTTGTGACCAGGCTACACACTCTCTCTCTCTCTCTCTCGCCCCACACCGCTACTGGAATTTACTCAACATTCGGTAGCCTGAGACGAATGACTGATACAATGACTCTAATCAATTTTAATGATCAATCCAAATTTGATAGAACATTTTCTGGCTCAATTCAGTTTAGACACTGAGAGCGGGGAACATTCCAACATGCCAGCGCTGCCTTGGTTTCAATGTGGAAAAGGAAAACAAATACAAGAACCACAGCAAAACAAGTGATGACAACAGCATGGCATCTCAAAGGAAAACTCAAGAAGGCGACCATCAAACAGGAAAAAACAAACAAAATCAAGCAAAATCAAAATTGTATAATCGGAACTTACAAGAGTTCCAAATAAAAAGATCAAAAGCAAATAGAGTCCACATGCTTTTGCCGCCGCATTGTTTCCAGATTCGCCGCAGGCTGCTAAAGCATTGGTCGTATTTGGTGCTGCCTCTAATTTCCGAGTGGAGTTGGCAGGAGCAAAGGCACAATGGTTCCAAGAAGCTGTTGCTGGGAGCAAGCAAAACCAGTTGTTGATTTTGATATCACTGAATCATTCAAGGTTCCAAAAGGGATGGAGTGGGTATCGGTATCATGGTTGGACTGTTGGACAGCAAACAATGTAGTTACTGCAAGTTTTACCACCGCCATTAAAAACACACAAAATTGAAATCACGGATACATGTCGAAGTATCAGCGCCTTGTTCCTGAAGTCATTTTCATTCTTTTTCATTATGTGAAAACATGAGTAGGAAGTCCACCCCACACAAAGACGAAGAGCTAAACCTTTTTGCCTGTAGCTCAAATGCCATTGTATGGTGATTGTGTTGTGCGGTTGAAGCTTGAGGCAATCAAAGACTTTCAGCAACCTCTCTCAAATGGCACCTCGTTGTCAAACACAAATGTGCTGTTGGCCTGGAAACATGCGCGCTGGATAGGACAATCTATATATAATCTATACGCTTCACATCTTCCCGCAACGACCAGTGCTCACACTTTGGCAACACACGAATCCCAGGAAATCGGAAGGTCAGGCTAGGACCACCCATTGCTAGCTGACAGCTGTCAAGCCGAAAAAAACATGACAGGATATGACGGGCAAATGGACACCTTGCAGCTTAGTTGCGGAGGAAACTGCCGAGTCGGCCGTCAGCAGCGATGGTGAGAAGATCTGTCGACTTGCGGCAACGGTGGGCTCCTGATGCGAACTTGGCAACCAAGGCGAAAGGGGAAACACATCCTCCCTGACCTGATTGAAAGAAGAAAACCATCAGAAAACCGATCCCAAAACCTGCCATGATGGGTTTCCAGGTCACGAACCTCACGTGGAAGAATGTTTGCTTCTTGTGCAGCAGCATGGATCAACTCCCTCACTTGATGATGATGTTGTGCCTGCCCAGTTGTCATGCTTTCACAACGTGGCAGGATGAGTTGATGAGTTGTAGCTTTGCCACCAGCGAAAAGGGGGTAACTCCCTCCCTCCCTCTAAAGAGTCTGCAAATGTTCAACTCTTCATGACGATTGAGAATTTATTGTGACTTCTGTGATCATGTGTGTATTCGTGTTGTGCTTCTTTCATTCTTTGGTATTCTTTTGTCCTTTTTATATTTCTTAAATTTTTGTTTTTTTGTTCTAGTTTCTATTCTCTGTTCTCGTCTCGTCTCCTCGCACCTCATAGGCTTCCTGCAGCCGTTCTCGCAGCTCCGCCAGCTGCGCCTCCTGTGCCTTGTGGCGCTCCTCGGAGCGTCGAACCGCTTCCTGGAGCTCGTCTTCACCTGCAGTGTGATATCGGCGAGAAGGGCGCAACATGTGTGAATGTACGAAAACATACAGTGCATATTAGTGCATACAATGCATAGTAAAAATACAATGTTCTTTAAAACATGTTTTGAATGACATTCAAGTATGTACTGTAGCAAAGAGATGTAGTGTGAGTAAAATGATTAATGTATGTTCAATAACATCACATATCAATATGCAACATCGCTGCACCAATCTGCGTCTGATGCAGCTCTGAGCATTCTAGCAGCAGTACAGCTCAGTCTTTCATCTTGTGTTTTCGGCTGGGGATAGGTGGGGATAGGTGGGGATAGGTGGGTGGTGATAGGTCTGTCTATAGTTGCAATGGCCACTGAATGCCGGCGAATGTACGCTGACTCAAACGTTGCTCGAGCTGCTCTTGGACTCTTTGCTGCTCCTGAGATCAAGGTTTGACTGCCGAGCAAGGGATCTTTTGGAACTTTGGAACCATTTCCGGGAGTCCCTGGATTTGTCCTCGGCCGTGCATCTAGATAGTACTTCTACAAAGGATTACAAAGGTATTACGTTATTCGTGTAATGCCTAGGTATTGCTGCAATGTACTGCACACTGCTGATGCACATATGTGGCAGTGTCTAAACTCCTTATATTGGGGATTATTGGGGATGGTCATCTCAGCTTGAATAGGGAATCCTTATACTTATATACCTTGGAACCCATATAAAACTTATAATGGGTATACAAAGCCCTACTATTAGGTTGATGAACATCCCCCAATGGGAGTTTAGACCCCAGCACATGTCAATTCGTTCTGATTCAATCTTAGTATCGTGAGGTGTATTTCTTCATGTTGTTTTTCTATCCTTTTCTGGTGGCGACAGGTGTCCTGCGCCTTTCGTCGTTCCTCTGCCAGCTGCGCCTTCAAAGCTGCTTCAGCGCTCTGCTCAGCTCGGCTCTCCCGAAGCAAAGCCTCACTGTCCTGAGCTGTGACCAGGTCATGCGGCCATTGTGGTGTCACAGAGTATTTCCAACAAATGGAAAACCAGCTTGCCAATATCATCCTAACCTATATCATCTAGTATCCTTACATATCCTTACACCAAAAAATCGGAATGTGGAAGCTTGACCGCACCGTTCTTGCCAACTTCATGCATGAAATCTCTAGCATTCTCCAACTTAATTCCTGATTCAATCAAGGCAGCAAAGCATTTCAAGACTCTTCATGAAACATACTGCATCGTGTGTGCGTGCTTCATTTGGGTCCAAATAACAGAGCAAAATCACTGTCCCTGTATGGCACACCTTGACCCAACTATCTTAAGCCTTAAAGGAGAATATTGGGGATTTGGGAAACCCTGTATGATTACAATTCATCTCTCTTTCTCTCTCGTCTCTCTCCCCTTCTGCTTCTTTAACCTATGACTAAGCCCAAGCAAAGCAACATGAAACATCTGAAACAAAATGAAAATTTGAGAAGCACCTCTCAAACAATTCAAAGTGCCGCACCTGGACCTCCACTCTCAATGCTTGAAGCTCCTCGCGCATCTGCGTGGAGTGTGCCTCGAAAGCTGCCAGCCGCTCGGCAGCAGCCAACCGCTCCTGGGCTCCCATTCATGTCATTTTGTCACAGGATGTGGCTGGATGCAGTTGGATGCATGCGGTAGAATAGAATACGGTAGAATAGAATAGAATAGAACATGGAACATGATATTGATCTATAGTACTAAAGGACATAATATACGATCGTAACATAATACAATAGAAATTGAATAGAATTATACGGAATTCTACGGTAATTAAATCCTATCAATCCACTATGTATAGCTGTGCTCTGTGATTCATGCAGGGCTCCTCCTGCAGCTGTTTCTGGGCTTCAATGCTCTGGCGTCGTGCCGCAGCACTGATGGCACTCAACAACTCCAAAAGTTCACCTGAAAGTGGCTGGGCTATACTGTGCTACGCGACACATGTACTCGGTAAGATCGAATGACATCTGAACGACAGAAGGCCAAATAAAGCAAACGGAAGCAGCACAATTTGACGATTTCCAATATTGTGAGCATATTGGGATGAAACGCCATCAAGCACTTGCAGGCTGGTCGCCATAAGCGCCATCGTCTGATTTGCGGGAGGTACTTCCAGGTGTCAGTGCCAAGAGGCTGGACCTGAGGACCAAGCTTCAGGTTTGAAGGGCCGAACAGCAGCAGGAAAAGCCTCTAGAAATCCAGGTATTGGAAGTGCTATGTAAGAACATGAAGGATTCTTTGCTGAACAGCCGCAGTTGCTCTACATGCTCACCCAAACGCTCTGTTGGCTTTCTGGTGGCCAGCCGCTGGGCCACGTATTCCTGAGCTGCGACTATGGATGAAACATGAGGAGCAGCGACGGAAACTGCCTCATGGTCACCGTTGGCTCTACAGATCTGATTGCGCACGTCATTTCACATCCATGACCGGGGCAGAGTTTTGAGAACGTTTGGACAACAAGTAGGAATCAGTTGAGGTGACAAAGAGACGACAAAACTAGCAACAAATCCACCAAGGACGCTCATCCCACCACAATGATTTGCAGTCCGAGATGCTTGAAGCTCATGCCTGTTAGGCTCACTAGTGAACCTCATTGGTGCAACTTGTGCCTGCGCCCTGTTGAACTGCGAAGGCGGGTGACCATCTCCGCCTGGCTGCGTTTCAGTGCTACTGCGAGAGCCATTTGGAAGTCCCATAGTACCTGAGGAATGTGATGCCGCATGTGGCAAGAAGGATATCTCGAACTCCTGATCAAGAAACAAGCCCATACATTCAGCTCACCGGAGTATGCAATTCACCAATGATCCAATTGCCCATAATCTAGTCATCCCACTTCGTACATCTTTGCTCCTCCCAAAACTGAATCTAAGGCCATCACCTGGATCTCTGCTGGTCTCAGCACCCGAGTCGGCTGACCTCCAGCGTACTTGAGAGCAGGCCTCCTCGCAAGAAGCAAAAAAGATGCAGTTTACCTTTCACACCGCCAACTACATTGGCACGCTTTGCTCGCAACAGGAGATTTCCTGAGACGTCACACAACTTGATTCAGCAACAAGCCACCTGTTGGGCAGTTCCAATTTCTTAACAACCTTGCAGGTTTGTCAGCCGATTCTTGTCTTTACATGCTTGCCTTGTAGATTCTAGACATAATTATTTGATATTTACATGTGTGGCTGAGATGAGAACAATTCAGCACAACTTCAAGAAGTATGGAGATTTTCAATAGTTCCTGGTGGATCACGCGGTGCACTGGCTGAACCCTGGGCATCTGCGGCATTTGCATCCGCACGTGCATCCCATGGGGTACTGGTGGGGTTCTGAAGCCGGATGGAGCCCCAACCAAATAGCCCGCCATCACAACGAGGCCTGCGGCGCAACGTGTGACTAATACTTGAGCCAAGCTTCGGAAATCATCACATGCACAGCATGCACAGTCTCAAAGTGAACACATATTTTGGACAAAGCATGTCGCATCTTGCCACTGACGCAGCATATCAAAGGTATGATTGCCGTTGACACCTGAGGAACTGAGGAACACACTGAATAGATGTGAAATGTAAAAATGTCAACTTCTCTGCGGACACAGGAATCAACACTAATCTGTGCCTTGTAAGTCCGAAGGACCAATGAACGGAGACCTTATGCCGAGTATGTGCCCATTTTCTGGTTCTTCTACGCCCGAGGGATTCTGGATTTCAAATCACTGCATAAAATGTCATAAAATCATGTGGCTGAGGGATGCAGCAAGCCACCAAATGAACATGTTGGATCAACCAGCCAGCTGTGAATGATGTCACACTCGCTTGCCAAAACATGACTTTGCCCACGGGCATCGCATACTTTTACGATCTTTTGTGGTTTCGCTACGAGCAATGGTGAAAGGCAAAGCACACTTCCCACAATACCCTTTGACATGCTTTTTCGTCTGCCGAATGAGCTGTACGCAAGTGGCAGTTGACTTTATCCGACTGGGAACTTTCTAAACGTGACCTACGTGACCTTAAGTCAATCCTGAAACAGAAAAGAACGACCTGCAGGGCAGCGTGTCGTCTGGAAGCGATTGGATGACGGGTGGTCGCGGCGGCGCCGCCTTGCCACTCACCTCTATGGCCTCTCAGTCAATATGACTGTTGCGCGGTCTACTTCTTTCTGTCAGAGAGGGCAGTTCCATGAATTCCTCAGAAAATCGGATGATTCAAATGGAGCATTGTCACCTTTGTCATGCTGAGTCCAAGCATTCCCAAAAGACTGAGCAAAACAGTACTGCGCCGCAAGTTGAACCAGTTTGCAATTGTTCGACATCTTTAACATGCTGCATCAATCAAACGCGATGAAATGAGCTTCACAAGGCTGACGTGCAAAGTCAGAAGTCTGCGCGGAGACTGTGGAGCGACTCAAAACACCCCGAAAAAGCATGTTGATATCACAGCCACAGGCCGAGGAACAGGTCGCATCAGGACCTCGATTGGTTCGAATGAAGGATCGATATAGTTAATCATGGTTGTCAGCATCTTTTTTGATAAGGACGGGCTAGCATTGTGTCCAAGTACAGGCCATCTGAGTAAACTGCCACACAGCAACTAGCATCTTTCAATGAATGTGACTTCATGTGCTACTCGTGGGGCGAAAAAGACTATATAGTTCATATAAATCAGGAAAAACACTCAGGGCACAAGAAAGCTATTGCACAACTTTGACACAAAGCCTCAAGAAAGAAGAACAACAAAAAACATTCTTGACGGAGGATGGTACACACAGAAAAAAAACACACACAGTTCGCCCAGAAGCTGTGGCCAGCAGCAAAAGCAATCAAAAGCACAGAAATGTTGTCACACTCTGATCTTGTATCTGATTCCGTCTTCTGAGGCCCAGAACATTGCCAATAAGCCGTCTCTTGTAACCTAGGGGCAGGGGCCGCCCCACAAACACACATCATCCAGTTATATAAGCCGGATATAAGCTGGTAGACCTCAACTTCTTTGGGCAGTCGGCCGCTTCTTTAGTAGAAAGTCGACAGGTTGTCAGGTTAATACTCTCCAAATCTGCCGATAGATTCTGGCACATTAATGGACGCACTCTAGTGGAATCAAACGGGGGTAAGAATCCTTTGCACATGCAGCCGTACCTATCACCACAATCAACATTTGGACGGGTTGCTGTAGGCGCCAAAAAAGGTAAGCCCATAGAGGACTGCACCTCAGAGCAAAGTCAACAAACAAATCCAATTAATTGGCATCAAACTGATGGGCGCAAAAACCATGCGAATTACATGAAAGCCACGAGACAAATCCTAGAACTGCAACATGCAACTTCAAGGAAAAATGTCACTCACACGCGTTTACACACTTCTTCATCTCTATGGGTCTTAGATGCTGGCTTCCAAAACATCCGTAAGCTGCTTCTCCTGGCATCGATTACCGAAGAGTTGACGCAGCGTTGGAACACTCTTGCAAATTGCAAAGCATCCAAAGGCGTCTGTGGATCGCAAAGCATGTTGCCATGATCTGCCAAACTGTACTGACAGACCTCCTGCAAATCATGTTCATTCTGTTTCATTAACTCCTTTCTATCTCAGCAATTCATGTCAAGACTTGAGACCTTCTCAAATCAGTTCAGAAAGCAAGAAACCTTAAGCCAAGTCATGAAACCAGACAGCATCACGCTTCACGTTGGCTTCGAGCTCAATCATTGGAGAGCCCTGTCTGGTGGAAATAGGCATTGCAATGCTCAGGTCTGCTGCATCACCAACTTAAATGCCCCCAAAACTGTACGCAAAATAGCAGATCTACATACAATTACAAACATGATTCTAATGGTCTTGGCTGATGCTTGGTAGCTCTCAGGAGAAACAGGCATCAGCACCTGAAAGCAAAGGATCCCGAAGAATAGCAGCAAGGGCACAGCCCAAGCTGAAAGTATCTGGCGCAGCGACTCCCACCGGTGGGCCCAAGCGACTGTACCACAAGGACTGTGAATTTGAGAGTTCCATCAATTTGGAATCTTTGCTGCTTGCTCATTGCTGGGTCGACATTTCTGGCATACCAATTGGCACATTGAAATACTCTATCATTCGGACTAACCTCTGGATAGATAGATTGATGGGTTGACGGACGGGCGGACAAATGGGTATACTGTAGATTGTAGATGTAGATGGGTAGACGGATTTTGGCACAGCATCGGAAAACACTATTTGTTTGCTGTTGTACCGATGCTCAGTCTCGCAGTGTTTGTGGATTGATGCGTGAGTCCGAATCATGTCAGCGCGCCATACAGAAGGTGGCTGCTTGCTCCTTCTCCATTCTGGCCTAATACACGCAAAGACATGATCAAAGAAACAAAACATGTGCACTGTTGCATGTTTCAAGAAAGCGCCTGCAGCTTCATTTTTTCAGTCTCTCTATCTCTCTATCTACCTATCTATCTATCTGACCATGTATCCATCTATCGATCTATCTATCTATTCGACTATCTATCTATCTCTATCTCTATCTATGTATCTATCTATCTCTATCCATCTATCTACCTATCTACCAATCAACCTATTGTATGTAGACAAACAAAAGTCTAAATCACATGGCACTGCCAACTAAGGCTGTCAACACTCTGTCTGATACATGCTGTCAGTACCGCCCAAAGGAATTCAAGGACGCATGATGCAACGGACCCAAAAACAACCGACAACACCCTCAAGATCCTGTCATCTTCTGGCATGGGATAGGGGAATGCAAATGAGTAAAACCACCACGTCAGCCTCTAGGATGATGCTTAAGCACTAGCCCAGGCGAAGGCCCCTCACCCTTGAGCCGCTCGAGCAATTCGATCCAAGGAGTTCTGTCGTTGCTATCTATTCAAGTCTTGGGATGCTCAAATTGATGTATGTACACTGTGATGGTAACAATTGTGGCAGCACTGAATAATTGAATTCAAACATGCACACAGCAAAATATATACTCGTGAAACATGCATACGTAAATATATGCTGTAAGTATGTCTGTCAGTCAATTCGCCCGTCTGTGCCCGTCTGTGCGGGTGTGTCAGAGTGTCTTGTGTCTGTGTGTTTGCGTGTAGAAATGTAGATGTGTCTGGATGTGTGCATGTGTGTATCTGTGCATGTATGAACGTATGTATGTATGCATGTATGTACGTATGTATGCATGTATGTACGTATGTATGTATGTAAGTAAGTAAATAAGTATCTATGTTTGTATGTGTATGTATGTATGTAAGTAAGTAAATAAGTATGTATGTTTGTATGTGTATGTATGTATGTATGTATGTATGTATGTATGTATGTATGTATGTATGTATGTATGTATGTATGTGTACTGGATGATATGGTGTCGTATGGCATGGTATGGTATTGCATGGTATGGTATTGCATGGTATGGTATAGTAGAGTAATGTAGTGCAGTGGACCGGTAAAACACATACAACTCACTATATATGATTCGTACATTCTACTTCTAGAATATGGATGAATTTAGAGTTCTATATATAATAAAGAAAAACTACAATACAATGATGTACAATGTACAAACATAAATGTTCATGCTTCATGCGGGTAGCATGTCACACTTAGCAAGTCTATTGCTGCCGAAGCCTCCAGCAAAACTGGAACAGCGGGCCGCAGTATTTGGTTGAATGAATGATGAGTCACGACACGCCACATCCCCTTGAGATGCTTGACTTGTCTGGTTTTACCAGCTGATGAGACATCTCTAAGGAGACTGACAGAAACAGAATTGGGTACTTTTAACATCTTTGGACCACCATAAGGGTCCAACAAACCAACAAAATGACTCAATCGATGAGAGTATTACTATTATTCCATTTAAGACGACTTCCATCATGTCTCATGTTCCACCTTGTTCTGACCCTTAAGGCAACCACTGGTCACTGGTGGTCCGTGCCCACCAAAGTGGCGCTTGGGAAGTTGAAACGATTGACCCGATCTGCAACAAAAAGGAGATCTCCTAGAAATTTCCAACTAGATCGAAACAGCTTTTGGCCTTGCCCGATTGCTTTCTCAAACATGGGGTGTACATAAACTGTGAAGATCTGGTGGTTGATGAGTTGGGAAGGAACAAAGAAGACTACTCGTAGGCGCCCTTAAAATAGCTTACTGTGAACAATGCAGCAAAGACATTTCGGATTTGTAGACTCGACCATGTTGCCCTTACATTTACATCCTTCTGATATTTGGCATTGGAAATCATCTCAACTTGCCAGCTTGGAATGACATGTCTGGATCTGACCCAGCTTTCATTCTCCGCGGCCCTTCTGGGCCAACAGTGATTTCTCTTGCAGCCCTGACCTTCACTGGAATCTGCTGCCAAGTGAAGCATAAGTTCCAAAAACATCCAACAAAAAGGTACAGATTCCAGCTCCGTAAATCGACAATGGCTGTGTCATTCTGTGAGGATCATGTAGGATATTGATCTTGTTGCACAGCAATAGCAAAGTAGACTTGAAATGATCTTGATATCTTCACAAATCTTGACATTCGCACTTTACAAACTGGTTTTGGTGTCACAATCTGTCACTCCTCTGGCTCCACTCCGCTTTGTCTGCTCAGTCTACTTTGTCGACGAGCTTTCGATCCTGACCTCTTACTCAGCTGCTTCAATTGTCTCCTCAGCTCAGAACGTGCTAAATCTGCAAAAGCAACATACAGGTGGCCAAAGATTCGCAGTTGAAGGTCATTAGCTCCACTACGAGAAGTTCCCAGCGCATATTGTGTTTCAGTCGGAAGGATGAAGGGTGGCTGGCACATACTCAAGATGTTGGACCTGTTGAACACCCCGTAAGGATCATAAGTGCAACTCTGATGAACATATTCCTTCACACTCCAAGCTTCTTCTGCCTCTTGAAGAAAGCCACTTGCGATGCCTCTATCCTTAGGTTCGCGTATGCTTCCGAAGCGAGGCAAGCTGTGCCTTTCAGCTTTTCAATCCAACAATCGTGAGTTGACAAAGAATGTCCGACTTGTTCCAGCGCATGGACAACTGTTCTCCCGTTCTCCGGGGCGCCTGGACACCCGAACCCGCTAGACCAAAAAAACACCGGTAACCGGCTTAGGGTTTCAATTGGTGCCACTCCTACCAAACCTTTTGCACTGCCTACAATCACAAGGCGCTCTGCCTCACTTTTTACGCTTTCTTGGTTCTTGAACTCTAGTGAACGGTCTTGCTTGTAACTTGCATATCATACGTATATTTTCGTTCATCTATATATTATACGTAAAAATAATATTATATTGAAGAAGTATACAGAGTAAATCATATGTGTAGCTGCAGAAGCATGTAGAAGCATTGATTGTCCTACGACTCTGAGGTTAGACCCTTTTATACCCTTTCTGTGTATCCGACGCATCTGGGCAGGACGTCATGAGATAGTTTTTCAGCCACGCCCAAGAACTCGCCTGTCAGAAACAGCAGATTCACGCTCTGCACTTCAACACGGGGCCAAACGTTGATGCAGCTGATGCTTCTTGGAAGACCGACATGATAAGCGTTGGGTTGCAACAGCTCTAACTTGACATGCATCGAACAGGAATACACCTATACAAACGACGAACACATGCAAAAACATGCTTAAAGTCCAATACTTTCTAAGACTTACTACACAGGCACAATTGAGAATTAGAGTAAAATAAGAAACCCTTGAATTACCATCCATCCAAAATTCAACTTCTACTGGTAGGTTTCTCATGCAAGTGTCTGTTCCTTTGACGCCGGAATTGCACGCCATTCATTTGGAAAAGAGCAACGAAGAAAAAAACAAACAACATTGCGTTCTAGAATAAAAATGAAAAATAATCAAAACGGTCTGAGATATGTTTTGACGGCAATCAAAGAGGGCTTTGTGTCATGCGTTTTGCTGCTCTAGGGCCTTGGTCTCGAAGGGGTCCTCCCGGTATGGCATCCTTACTTTGTGTTGCTCATTCCCGACTGAGGAGCTCTGCACACGGCACACAGCACATGTCGGCACTGCTGCATGCTTGCTTTGCCTCCATACTTTGTTCGCCAAGATTCATGCTACCAGCATGCCAAAGAACAATCTCGCGGCCAATCTTCGCTACCACTTTGCTGAAGCTATCTCTTAGAGTGTCATCAATGACCTTGGACATGCCATGTGATTCATTGCAACGCTATTCTCCATTGATTGAACATGTTACCCGAGGGAGGGTTATCAACGAATCCTGTCATCTGGTGCTGCAAATGCCATTGTGGCCCTACTGAGGCCATGGCGACAACAACTTCTAGCTGAAGTTCGTTGAACGGTTCCAAGTTCTCCTGCAAAACCGCAAACTGGTAATATTTCAGTAAGATTTCACAAACATGGACACCCTAGAAAAAAAGGGAATCCCTATAAATACGTTTAGTTTGGGTGTGACGTCATGTGACGTTGGAGAAAAAAAGGAAAACATGTTAAAAGTAAGGAGGCACACATAGTCCACAAATCCAACAATCCAGTAGGTGCCTCGAGGTCCTTTAGATTAAACGAGGTTGGTCTGGGATGGCATTGGTTTGAAGCGGAAATAAGCCCAGGATTAGAGTATAACTGCTCTCACATGCCAATGGACAAACTGAATCCAAGCAAAAACGATTGCCGTGAAAGTGGTCTGGGCCCAGTTCGTCTGAAACATCAGCACTATACGAACATCTTTGCAAGTCCATTCGGATTCGAGCACATGGACATCAATTGGATCTACTTGCCAACAGTATATATCGAAACCGATCCAAACTCTAAACAAATCAAATATATGTAATTTGCAGTAAAACATAGAATTTTGATCAATATACTCGGCAAGAGAATCAAAGAGCATGCAACAAACCATCACGTGATTCTATAAGGCACACCGCTCCGAAAATCTGTTCCAAAAGACCATTCCTTGATGAAGTTGATCTTGCTGAGACAGCCTTGCGCAACAGTGAACTCCAGCACGATGGGCTGTTTCAACCGATTTTCCTCAGCTGTTTTGAAAGAAAAAAACTAAATGCATTGAACAATCAGATTGCTAGCTGCTAGATATTGCTAGCAGCCTCTTCACATCACCACCACACAACCAACAACAGCAACTACCACTTGCTCACACTTGGTTGAGGAGAATGATGCATAGCCTGGCATGTCCGGAAAAGACCACTTCACTTACCTGCCAAGACTCCCACAAAGGTCTCTTTGGAGCCTTGTAATTTGACTTTTGAATCTGCTCTGGCTGCTCCTCATCCAAATCCTGGAAGGGGCCCAAGCGAGAAAACCATTGTGACTACATACTGATCGATCCTAATCGCGCATCACTCCCAGGGCTTGGCGTGGCCAGGTCTTGGAAGATTGTGCCACTAAATCTACTCTATGTCTGCTTACGGCAAAGGAATGATGCACTGGGCATCATAGTCTGCTTAGAAGTGCCTCATCTTCAAGATGATGTTGCTGACGCATCTGCTCCACCTGTGGCAGGTTTTGATCACTCCAGCAGCTCCCTCGGCGAACTGAACTAAACAACAACACTTGATCCTCCAGTCTAATTCCAAGTAATATGGCAATGAATGTCTGGATAGAGAACAGCAGTCATGCGGAAACAAGCTTGCTGCATGTAGTATGCTGGTTGGAGCTAAGTGCTAGCTGAATTTGGCTAAAAGACCCGGAATGTCACCTGCTCGACATTTCAAAGGAACTTTTAAGGACTACATTGCTACATTGGCCCTCAAAGCTCTTGCATCATCAATGATCAGTATTAGTGTCATCACCACCTCCTGCCCCATCCACGAATGGAACCCATGTGCCTTACTCTGCAGGGTTCGGAGCTCACGTCCAGGGAAAAGCCAGTTCAGTAACCTTGGTGGCAGCGGTATGAAATGCGGCCTGGTGTTGTCAAGTGGCCTCATTCAGCTGATCGTCCAGCCATGTTCTTTCTGGCGTTGCCGTTGGCCACCCTGACACTCATGAATGCATGCAGCATGCTGGGAAAGCGAAAGTCGTACAAAGATAATTTTCTTTCCATTCATGATATGTCAAGACTACGAAAATGCGATAGAACCCCAGAGACCACGGTAGAGCATGTCAGCCCGTGTCATTTCTCCGAGCAGCTCATGGGGATTGAGACCTGAACAAAGCTGGGCCACTGCTTACGTCCCAAACCAAATATCTTATCTCGTATGTGATTAACATGCAGAGATTTGCACATCTTATATCAACAAATATCCAGTAGTCACTTCGCACGTGATCATACATGATCAACTAGTGACTAACGTATCAATTCTTGCATTCATGTCATCAAACGTCAGTCGCAATTGTTACTCCACCATGGCTTGTTTGCGGTCTCCATGGCATCTTGAAGATTCGGAATGATTCAGAAACAAACGCTAGCACTCCGAACCAGAATGATGGAATGCACATTCAGCCGCCTGCATCATCATGCCCCACAGACAGGTATGCATGGAGTTCATCGGATGCTTTCTGCGAGAGCGGCACACGGCAGGTGTCTACAAGGAACCACAGATCCTGCGAAGTGGAACGACTTTGGCCAAAGGACTGAACTACAGGACTCGGTTGTTTGACAAAATTTGAATTGGAACAGTCACGGAAAGGTAGAAAGCCGGCGGAAAACACCAGCAGCAGCGCACTCCTCTGCGGTGACTTGCAACTGGCTCAAGCTTCGGAAGCCCTGAGAGTCAGGCCGCAGATGGCGAAGGCTCATGTTTACGGCCACACGACAGCCTTTCTCCTGTTCCAACCACAAAAACTACATATAGTATCATATAATTCATTCCTTACACATTCAATCTATGCTGATATGAAGTTTCAGCCATAGGGAAGGCTCTTGAACATGGCACCCTTAAGATCTCCCAAGCTTTGGACGCTGCCAATAGCCAGCGCATCAAGGAGCCTGAAACAAGTCAAAGATGGTGGCAGCAACGGTTGCGATACCTTCACGTCTGTATATACAAGCGAAAGAATGTAGCATGTTTTGGAGTTTTTGCTTCTATTTCGTTCTTTTTGCTTGTCTCTCCCACGGGCAAACTGCATCTTGTCAGGTCTTATCCAATGAGTTAGTGCTTCGTGAGGTTTTGAATGGCATGAAGGGGTGCCAGCTGGTCTCAGCACGTTTCAAATATATCTCCTTAACATCCAAGGAACTCTGTGACCTGCGCGTCGTTCACAACTTTGTGGAATCTCCGCCGGATGTTGCTGTGGTAGTTGTTGTGCAGGCCAAACTCCCATCCTCACAGCATCGCCCAACTCTTTCACACAAATTCCGGCCTTGCCTGCCTCAATACCTCACCCGCTTGCTACATCAAGTGACAAAGTGTCATCATGTTCGGGCGGCACTCTGGCTAGCTAGACTCCACAGAATGCGATTCAAAAAAGCAGAAAAGAAAAACAATGAAGACAAATCAAAGGCCAAGTGCTTGCTTCAACAAGGTTGCCTGTACTATACAGGCATATCCTTCCCTTGAGTTACCTGTGAACAATAGCAAATGCTGCAGTTTTAAACTGGCTGAGAGTTTTTGATAAGTCCCCTGACTTGCCCTTGATCAAGTCAAGGCGTGCACAATATCGTGTCATCAAAGAATCCAAATGAAACCAATTCTTGCAAATGGGCAAATGATATCGGTCGTTTTCAAAAAGGCAGCTGAGGTTCCAAGAACTTGATCTTTGTCCAGCAAGCCTCGCCGTTCAAAATCCTGAGCTGGATTGTTGCTGCGGCTCAAGTCACGACAGCCTAGTCACCCTTGTCCCAAAAGCCTTTCCACAGACCTTCAAGGGGCCAGTTGGTGTTCCACCATGTTTTAGAGCTTACATTCTTTCTCTCACCAGTCTCACCAGGTATACTCCGTATATCTTTGAAGGCTTTCTCGGAGTTTCCACTGCTTCGAAGATTGCATTGCTCCACTCTTCGGTCATTCGTTCCTGGCAGCAAATCAAGATCGGATAAGTTCGGCTATGTTTGAGGCTAAGGTCATATCAATGGGCATGCTGCCATGAGCATACAGTATCATAGAGTGCAGAAGACTTCACCCTGGCATGGTTTCAAATCGATGATCTGCCTTGCCCTGAGCGATTGCACAAAGCATCTCCAAGAAAGCTTTGCGATCCAACAAGCCTGAAGGGCAGGGGACTCAAACCCTGACTTTCAATAGTGCCCACGTTGCCGAAGTAATCAATGTTGGATTTTACATCATGACTCTGTCAGGTACGGTACAATGTATACTGTATAAACTACAATATGGTATAATCATGTCATACGAAATAGTATATAAATTAATGTAAATCATATATACTCTGTGGTACAACTATAAAATACTTACTCAAAAATAAAAACTAATCAATTGAAAGCAAAACAAAGAATATATCATAAAAATAATTAGAAGAGACATAAAATGTCAAAACGGACATATATATATATACCGACATATTCTGAGATCAATATATAGATGTCTATAATATGATACGTACTGTCTGCAATACGAAAATAAAAGTATCACATCATATAAGGAAACATGAACTATGATATGATACAAGTTAATATATTCTAATATCAATAATAAATAATATAAAATACAAAATGAACTAAGCATCATGTACAATGACATAATACTAATATAATATGGTACTAGTATATGGCAATAAACAACTATATGATGTAATAATATGATAATAAAATATAATGTATATAGCAAAAGCATATAAAATGATATACTTTGTCATATAATAAAATGGTATTCCAGAAAATATCATAAAAACAAAACTATAGTACATGTGTGCAATACAAAAAAATATACACAATAATATGCTAATAGTATACTACATTTACCAAATTCTCTTCAAACAAAAACATTTGACTAAAAACCTAAGTACCTAGATTTCCCTGAAATAATGGGGGATACCGGGATACCCTTTCTAAACTACCTTGTGGGGTGACATCATGTGCCGTCACAATTCACCCAAATCCCAAATCAATTTATATATTCGGGCCTTCCTTTATATCAAATCCCTTTCCCTCTGTGATAATCTTGCTGAATCTTGCAAACGATGAAATAACGCAAACCGTTCCCTTGAATGGAACTGGGCACATGCTCCAGTCATCCCCAAAAGCACCTCTAGTCCACCCAAAATATCTGCTATGCAGCTACGATAGCATATAGGATAGTAATAGAACAAACCTTGCTGCAAACAGCAGGGAGGCCGAACCTGTGCTTCCGTGGGCACGTACCTGGCGCCAGTACTTCGAAACATAGTATTGGCGGGTGCCATGATCAAAAAAAATGGGCTAGCACTCAAAGATGTGAAGGAGTGAATCATCCGCTGCCTTGTCATGGTGCTCAAAGAAGTCGATTGCTGTTGGTATATCTAGGGCTCGAATAGTAGCAGGCAACCTGAAAGGTAGGATTTCATAGAAGGTCAGTGGTGAAAAAACCTCTGCGGGGAGAAGACACTTAACTTTCACAATACAGTAGCGATGCATCATGATACAATGTAAAGTATAGAGATGTATGGAGATGTATCCGCTTATGTTGGATCCCTGCTATGACCATCCTACCATTCATTTTGCAGCGTTAGAGAAGGTATCCTCTCGCTTTGTTCATGACTAGTCTTCTTGAATACGACTGGATACCGACGGATGCATTTGTACCATTAGTCTTTCGTTCTTATATGCAGTACAATGAAAATAACATGTAATAGATTATTCAAATAGTTCTGTAAACATCTATAACTTCATACTGATCAAATGGATCTAAACGCATCCCCAGAGCCAAAGAAATGGCAAGCTGGGCTCCACGCAAATGATGGCCAGGCCGTTGTACCGGATCCTCATCCTCTCCACCAAGGACCACTGAAGTTCCTTCCAGTCTGGAAAGTGGCTGCTTTTGTTTCTCAGTTGGTCGATGATCTTGCAAAGGGTAAAAAAGTAAACTAAGAAGGAAGGTGAGAAAGTGATAGAAGGTGCAAGGACATGAATAAATCATGCTTCTTTTCAGGCATCTTGCAATAGAAGGAATGCTGATGAACACAA
Organism: Breviolum minutum Mf 1.05b.01; assembly: GCA_000507305.1. Lineage (NCBI taxonomy): Eukaryota > Dinophyceae > Suessiales > Symbiodiniaceae > Breviolum > Breviolum minutum. The sequence goes on from DF240177.1 coordinate 80,672, forward strand.
AGCTCATTCGTTCTCACACCATGTGGCATCGCCGCCTTTGTTTCGCTTCTGGAAAGCTTCTTTGGCTCTTTCCTCCATGTGCATACGAAAGATGCCTCAATTCGTGACAAAAGAGCCGTGTGAAAAACTTCACTGATATACCGGTATATCCAAACATCAATTCTGGCAGAGACTCTCTTCTGCTGTCTTCAACTGTCTCATGGATCGAGTAGCTCATATTATGCATATATACTTGGATGTAGGAGGTGGCAAAACCAACTTGCGTTTCCGGCCGTTTGCCAAAGCTACCTTTGGTTTGTTCTTTTTCTGCTGCAGCTTTTGATCCGGGAGCATCAGCCTTCTTCGGGGATTCATCCGCTTTGCTTCGTGGTGTTCCAACCTGGCAGTTAAACAGGGCTGGATCGGGAGTGAAATTGCAATGGGACGCTGATGCTCAACAGGTCACGGTTTGCACAGCCCTGCAGTGAAAAGCATTCTGCCATATTCTGCCCAATAATCTGGGGATATTTGGGGATGAATGAGCTGTAGATAGGAATGGAACAGAATGATGCCGAGTTGAGAACCAAAGATGGATCTAGGAAGGCAAGCACAGTATCCCACCACCATAAAATCCAGACTGCGAAATCGCATCTACTAGGTGGAGACCATTGGAGACCAAGACACTTCCGTTGCCCTTCGAGACATTCGAGACGAAGTCTCTGAGGGTCTTCGTGAGGCAGTGTTTGGCCTGTCCTTGGGCCTCAAACAAGTCATCAAGATCCAAGAACTTACGGTATTAATATGACATATGACGATATGAAATATGAATGTCCCACAGCAGTTGGCAGTTGAGACACCTGGCACCGTTGTTGTTCATGCGCTGAAAAAGCTTGGATGGCGCTGAATCGTCGACTATGAGAAAAAAACTATGAAATATGTACGACATTCTATGACTAAGTTGTGCACATATTACTTGTACGTACATGTACTATGTCATGATTTCTGTTTAGTCGGTGGTTTCTTCAATAATCGATGAGTGTTTCTCGTTGTTGGAGATTGAACGCCATAACGGCCATACAAAGCCTATTATATATAGAGTCAATGAATGTTGGCACCACCAAACAAAGATCAAATCGTGTCGCATTGACAGGATAAATACATATATGAAATACAAACTTTCTTGAAAAACATGCATGTATGAATAAATACAATATAAAGATATTGATAAATACAAATATGATATGTAAAAAATACATATACTGTAAAAAAACAATAAAAAAACAGGCATACACCCACACCAGTTTCCCGGGCTTTTAGTGTATGCAAAGCAAAGCAACGCTTGTGGAGTTTGTGGCAAGTCTGTTTTCTGCAACACCTTTGACTTGCGTTGCTCAAAGGCAACCAAGTCCAAACCAAGGCCTCAGCTGTGGTCAAACCTGCTATCAATCATTCAACATTCATTCAACTATGGATAATTATGTCAGATTTTTCCCCAACAGCAGAATGCTATGGGGTCTTTGCGCAATATAGATTTCGGTGTGTTCTGGGCGAGCTGGGGCCGTTCCGGGTTCCGGTTCCTGGTTCAGGGAACCAGTTCTGGGAACCGGGTTTGGGTTTCCATGGGTTCTGACAGGTTTTGCGGTTCCAAGGTTCCGGGTTCACGAGGTTAGGTTCCGGCAGGTTAGGTTCGGTTCCCGATGTTTGGACGGAACCGGTTCTGGCAACCCGAGGTATTAAGAAGGTTCCGGGTTCCGGAGATTCCGTTCCCAAGGTTCCGAAAGTTGCTTTGTACTTTGAAAGAGCGCTTTTGTACTTTGAAAGTAAACTCCTGTACTTTGAAAGTATACTTCCGCACTTTGAAAGCCTACTTTTGTAAATTGACAATATAATTTTGCACTTTGAAAGTATACTTTTGTACTTTGAACGTGCACTTTATACTTTGAAAGTATACTGTTGTACTTTGAAAGTATACTTTTATTGTACTTTGACACAATGCTTACTTCAGGTTGCATTGAAAATCAATACAGCAAGGGCAAAGAAAAGGTGGTAATTAATGTCCCCTTTATAATGCAAAGCTCCTTGCTGTTGGGGATGCCACCTAAGCTTAGTTGATCTTATTTGCTATATTGTAAAATATCATAAAATTTCTACCGTGCGAAGGCCAACATTTGACACTGATTTAGCAAAGTTACAGGCGCCAGATGACAGCTTTCGGTCTTTCAGTGACTTTGGTAGCAAATCCTGGCGGCCAATGAGCAGCAAACATCCTTGGAATACCGAATGACAACGCATGACCTTTGGCCTGGAACCCTGATCATACAGCATCACTTTGCTCTTACTGATTTGATATGATGGTTTACGTCATTGCAATGTATGAATTAATTATGGGAAAGGAATCAACAATCAAGACAACGAGCGCCTCGTCATCTGTGTGGCTGCCAAATGATCCCGCATGACTGGACTTGGACGCACGTGAGAAGCGGCGACTTGACTTGGAGCTTCTCCTGTGGGCGGAGCACTGTCATGTTAATCATTGAATGTCCCCCGTGTTCGGTCGCAATATGGTGGCCACCGATGATTCAGAAAAATTGAGTGCCGAATATCAATGAAAAAATCAATATCTCAATGATGTCAACATCTTAGCACGGTACATCACGGAGATTATCGCGGTACATCCCCACCATCACTCTCCTTCCGAGATCCCAGTGGCTCCTGCCCTTGTCAGTCAAGGCCAACGCTGCTGGAGTGGAGGGTCTGGTTCCGTTACCTCAGGCTCAGGTGCAACTCCGCCTGAAAAACTGGAAATTGAAACAACTTGACAACTATTTGCTGCATCTATATTTTCCATTCTGTTTCCATGTCCTTTTTAGAAGTCAAGAAATTTCAAACCTTCAAACCGACACTTCTTGCAGCTGGCTGCTCAAGGCTAAAGCACTGATAGGCCGTGAATTGGGTCCTTTAGATGAGGCCTTTGAGGATCTTCGACTTCCTTTGGAGGAGGACCGGCTTGGAGGCCCAGGACCTTCGTGAGAGAAAGCGCGTTCCAAACGCCGGAGCGGATATAAAATCATATAAAATCAATTGAAATCACATAAACAGCCAGGTGTTGAGAGGCTTGTGTTGACACCTTTGTGGGTCTTCAGGGGCAAAACATCCATGAACATCTGAAAGACCATTTTTATATATATATATATGATCTGGCTATCGTCCTCTGAACCATGTCATGTGACTCTTGCAATAGCATCTGGTCTGAGATGGTCTGAGCATCTCTTATGCCTTAATATTGTCAAGACTTCCCACCACCATGGTCACCTGTCTTTGGATTGCATATCATAGATTTCATCATGCTTCAGGCAAGCTGCTGTGATCGTTCCGGGAGCGACTTGAGCTTGCCCGGCTGTTGCTTCGTAGCGATCGAGCCTGCATCGTGAACGAGTCCCCAATTCTACAAGCAAAGCTGCGATATGTAAGATTGATCTATGTATGATTGTGTCAGCAACTTTATGACGTAGTTTGATGGACCAAAATCGTTTGACGACTACTGGTGACAATCATGAAAAGCAAAACTGCCACTAGGTAACGAAATGCACACAACCCATCGAAGTGATTTCGGTTTGGCACCCAAAGGGGGCCGGTCTTCACAGCATGTAGCATGCTTGACTCTCTCACATGCTCGTAGTGATTGCTATAGAAGGGCTTAAAGTAGATCACACAGCACTGTGGGAAAACAAGTGTTGGCGGATGTTGGCGGCACTGTTTGCCAGTGTCATCAATGGCTTTGCTCCAGCTAACGGGCCAAATCTCCTGCCAGTCCCGCTCGCGCCTCAACCATGTCCAAAACGCCTCGCCAAGTGCAAAACACGTCAAGACTCTAGAGTTGCTGAAGAACAGTTGTGCACTTGCGTTTGGGTGCATCAATCAAAATGGGGGGTTGCCCAACATGACAAGAGCAGCTAGCTGGCTCAAATCTGAAAAGGTGTATCAGGCCACTTCAGTACAAAGCAATTTGCTTTCACACAGCAAGTCAATTATCCTTCACCCGCTCTCGGGCAAAACATTGCAATAAAAACGCATCCAATCCTCACAGCCTGTCACTTCAATGCGCGTTGCCTTGACTTCTTCCGGCATCATCTCCCAGGCGGCGTTCCACGACAGCCACGAGATCTTGAGCCTGGGCGTGATCAACTCACGCGCGTCAGCTGAGACCACAGAAAGGGTTCCGGTTGTCTTCAGAAAAATGAGGCATCACCTGTGCCAAAAAAGAAATAGGTCACACAATTCATGATGAACACGTGAAGCAAAAATAAATATCAAATCTATATATAGTCATATAGTAGCCATATAACATGCTTATGATTACAGCAATGATAACACAGCATTTGAACGTCAAAGCAAATGTAGATATTGTAGAAAAAATGTACTGTACTGTACTATACTGCCTGCACTGAATAAAACACTGCTAAACAAATGGTAGAGAAGCAGTGTAAGGGCGGCTCTGGTCCTGCAAAAGCGAGTCAAGGAAGCTGCTTGTCTAGGCTAACCCTTTCCAGCTGGATTGAAACCTGTGGGTGTCATGATTGACCCCTCTCGTCTCCCTCTCTCTCTCTGTGTGACAAAGCACCAGGCACTGTGCTGTTGAAGTCTCGAACTTTACCTAGTGCATAAAGCAGGGCATTTTATTCTACTTTACTTTATTTGCCCAATGAATGTCTCCTGCAACGCTGCCAGCTGCCCTGCATTGGCATTCCAATCCTGGACCGCACTGACGAGGAATCAACCAAACTGGCTAGGAGTGACGGCGGCAAGCAATCTGAATTCATCTCAGTCAAAGCACATAAGTCTGACATCAATGCTGTATTGACCCCGTACTGGATTGGACTGTAGAGTACCTAGAGTACCTGCACCTAGCCGTATCTCTACATACTTTCCAATTGGCAAACCTTCTGACTTCTGACGTTTCTTGCAGCCCATTTTTTGTCTAGCAAAGTCCTGTATTGCGAAGGCCGTTTGCGGGCGGCTCCAATCCTCACCACTGTAAGCATGCAGTAAGGATTTCTGTGGATTTCTCAAGTTGGCGTGGTGTGTGAAGCGAACAAAAGTGGCTCCGCCCTGCAAACTTGTCCTGTAGCTGCAGGTGACCTCGGCAACGATAGCGTGTACTTGAGGAGGGGCGAAAAACAGCCGCTCTTTTAACCATGTCAATGCCATCCAGCACTGGTACTTGTATGTACTTTGGGAAATGCTATGGTAATGGTCGCCCGGGCAGGATTCATACCACAAAGGTTAAATCAAACTATCGTGAACTACACTACCAAAGGATCATATAGCATCAAGTATTGCGGCATTGCTGCATAAGTCTTGTGATGATATGATGGTGATTAATGGTATAAATAAAATAGAATAATTGATAGATATATATTATAGATAATACATACTAGTCACAGGTCCTAGTACTAATATATTGTGCTACCACAATCAAACTGCTGTTCCTTTGGCTGCCCCTGGTCTTTGGTCAAGTTGCTGGTCTGGCTGTGGCGGGATCCCAACCTTTGAAGCTTGGCGTCCTGTCAACCACAGGACACGTCAAAGGACAACTCTCAAACCAGGCACAGGAGCATTGCAAAAATTATATGCGCTGTGCCAGCTACACACTGCAAAAATTGAATGCCTGAAAGCAAAGCTTGACGGGTTTTGTGGCGGATGAGCAAGAAAAAAATCCATGAAGCACACTGATATAAGAAAGAATAGGAATGGGAAAACCATCAAGAAACCTCCATTCTTGGGCTAGCCTATTGGCCTCTAGTGGCCTATTGTAGCGCCATCATTTCAGGAAAAGAATGCAACGGCAATATGGCTCGCTCCTCGAGGAGTAGGGGAGCGCTAGCGCCTCAGTCGAGGCATCAATGTGTGGAGTGGCATTTTGCCACTTAGACAACAAATCGTCATAAACGTATCTCTCATCTTGGAGACTTGAGTAATTAATTATGGTTCTTAGATAGCCTTTCTGGCTGGGAAACCAATAATTCCTAAAAATGGGAGAAAAAAAGGAGATGCATCCTGTGAATGCGCCCGCTGCGGGATTCCTCGCAGCCGGAGGTTTGCTTTCTCAACCGTGCTCAAGTTAATGACTTACAGGTTTCTCTCCTTTCTAACAGCTTCAAAAATTGGCATGGTCTGCAAACAACAATTTGTTGAATCATATTATATCGTGCCAATTATTCAACGTCAATTATCCCTTCGGATCCATTCCGACCATGAATTCACTTCAAGAATCTCGCAGTAGACACTCTGCTCAGTGGCCGATGGCCACTGGGTCGTGCAATGGCATTCACTCGCGTCTGTCTTGCCTGTGTTCACTGTGGGAAGGGTTTCTGGCTATCATGGATGGAGCATACAGTAATAGAACTTTGGAGGAAGTAGCAATTATAGAACTTGGGGCTCTTTTCCCCCAAAAAGTGTGGCACGTCTTCCTCAAACGGACGAATTGCCCCCCCATCCAACCTGCATGGCAATGGCCGCAGGTGATTTACGCAGCTGTGGAGGGCCATAGCCTAGGAACACGTCCAATCGTACCATGAGCTATGACAGCCACGAAATGCACCAAAGAATGCCAAAGGACTCTCGAGGGTATCATAATATGATGAATGATGGAGCCTTAAAAAATGCATAATGTAATACTGTCAATGGCTCTGTGCGGTTGTAGCGGCACAACGTCCGAGATACATAGAGTCGAGATATTGTGTTACCGACATTTTGTGCGTTGCCTATGCTACATGTTTTTTCAAACATTTTGTTTACACATTTGTTGTACGATGCCTACGACGACATCTATTGTACTCACATCGGGCATTAACAAAACGACACCTGATGACAACAACCGTTCCTACATGCTGTCTGTGTTTTCATGAGGTTGAGAATCAAGTGACCCTAGCACATGACATGAATGCAAATGACAAACCACACACAAGAGTTGCCAATGAGGTTCTGTCCCAAGTGAACGAATCCATTCTCTCAAATCTTGCTCGCAGTTTCAAGACTTTCAAGTGGTGCGTTACATGAGCCACACATGGTCACATAGTCTACAAGTTATGCAGGCTGTCAAATTACATATTGACAAAAATGATTGGCACTGAATGCCTGGGTCAAAGCGTACAAAGCTTTGACTGCCGAAGTGCACATGGCATGCAACTCTCTGGTCGAGATGAACCTTGGCACACTGAACAGCTGGCAAATGCATGCAAATGCAACTTCGCAGGTTCCTCATGTTTAGGATGTTATGAAGTATTGACCTTTCCAATGCTGACAAACAGCTGCGCAGAACACTGGTCTGCCAATTTGTGTGCAGACTTGTAAGCACACAAAAAGGAAGTCTTTGATTGAATCTTTGCCGAGGAGCGGCACACGCCCACTAACCTGTCCAGGCGGTGCTTTAGAGACGGCCCAGCCGCGATCACCACCATCTTCAATGCTGCCTGCCAGGCAAAGGGTCCAGGGTTGGGCTGTTGACGCTGCAACTCATGGAGTTTCGGGTTTCGAGGTGAGGAGCGGGATTGACGTTCAACTCACCACATCCTTGCCCTTCCCTGCCTATGTCCAGCAATCTGGCGCCATACTTCCGCATCATGATGGGCAGCTTCCCTCCATGGACAGCCCTTCCACCAATGAGTAAATGCCCAAGATTAAGGGCGTGAACCCACGAACAACGGATCCCAGCAAAAACAGCGAAGGTACTAAAGGCTCCAACAGATCCACTTAGATTCGAATGGCTCTAAACCTTACATTGCTCGTGATATCAATGTCGTATCAATACCTTCTGCCGGAGCCTTCGAACGTGGTGATCTGCTTTGCAGGTACCACCCGAAGCCGAGAACGCGGCTGCAGGCAAAAGTGATGTTGTTTCTTGGTCATCTGCATGCGCATGGAACAATTGGATTTATTGGGAAACCGATGGGCAGAATTTGGCAAATAAAATGAGCACCATCTGAGCGAAGCAGGCCCAGCCAAGGATTTTTTTCCGCCAAACACTTTGCTGTTATCACGCACTACCAAAAATCGATCAATTTCAAACTGCCCATTCTGAGCTGCAATGTCAAAAGGCGTGGCTTCATCAGCCGTCCGGTCGTGGTCTTTGTTGGCACCCGCCTCCACCACAAATCGAACAACTTCGAGGTGTCCTTCCTGGGCTGCTATGAAAAGAGGCGTTGCTCCAACAGCATCTGTGGAGCATTGGTCTTTGTTGGCACCGGACTGAACCAGAAATCGGACAACTTCAAGCTGCCCCTCCTGAGCTGCTATGAAAAGAGGCGTTGCGGAGTTGCTCCAATGTCTGTCTGGCCCTGGTCTTTGTTGGCACCGGACTCCAGCAGCAATCGGACAACTTCAAGGTGCCCGTTCTCAGCTGCTATGTAAAGAAACGTTGATCCAGTATCAGTGTTGCCTTGGTCTTTGTTGGCACCAGCTTCAAGCAGTAGAAGTACGCATTTGAGATTTCCGTTCGAGGCTGCCGCGTACAGGGGTGTGATTTGATTTGCACCTTGAAAATTTGCACTTCGTGGTGTGCTCAATTTTTGCTCAAGACGTTTGTCGTCATTGTCCTCACATGCCTCCATGATGCTCCGATCTTGCTCCCTGTCAGGCGGCAGAAACTCCAGGATCACAAGCTGTACAACTTGAAGGGTCAAGGTCTGATCGTCGATCAAGGTTTGATCGTCATGCAGCGGGCAGTTGTCTTGAAGGAGCCGTAGTCGGAAGCGTGGGGTGCCAATCTTCTGCGCCAAGCGCGCTGTTTTAAGGTCTTAACTGCAACCTGTGCAAAGTCCACTTTTTTCAAAAACAACAACTGACTCACCAGTCACTGCAGAAAGCACTTCTAGCATGGGACAATGGCAGGAGAAAAGTCAGAAACAAATCAAATATCACATGCATTCACATACTATGTGTTCAAACATCTTGAGCCAAACAACAGAAATAAGGCAAAACTGATCGATACACTCCCTACTATCCCCTACTAGGACATCCCTTCTTCCTGTCCAGAGAAAGTCCTGACATTTCTTCAGGCAATCTCTATGTCGCATTTGATCCAGCAAACCACCCGCACGTTTCCCTAAGAAGAAACGCTCGTTTTTTTTGGCTCTGGATGGCTCGGGGTGCTCCCCAGCGGCAAGGCCACCAAGCGCTGCATTTCACAACTTATGGCTCGATAGCCTTGGCGTTGAATGGTGTTGAATGATTGCAGCACCCAAAGAATTTCCATTCTTGCAAAGCATGCAGCTGCTATCGAAACATCTATACGTGTTCATGAACAAGCTGCCTGCCAGCTGGCATACCTGCGCTATCATGTCCCAGCATATTCCTACTTATGATTGCCAATGATCTCGGATCAAAAGAAGTTGGCTCATGGTGGCTCCATACACCTGCTATCATCAGCTCCCAACACGCGTAACATATTGGACGTCGCTGGACGTCGTTGGACCATCCATTGATCTGGTCCAAGCAGCGCAAATGCACTTGTAGCGCGTGCCGCATGCACCACCTTTGGCCTTGTCTCTGAAGTACGATTTGCTCTTTTCGCCGGCCAAGCAGCCTGCGAGGCGCCCAAACGAGGCACCGTGAAAGGACTATGACTTGCATGCAAATGTACAGCATGTGTGGCATTGCTCGGAACAGCTTGTACCGGGCGTGTCGAAGCTTCCACCAAATTACAACAATCCAAGTAACAACCATCGTGTTCATCCAGGCACGCAATGCCTTGAGATTCCACGTCATACCACTAGTGCTTGTGCCTAATTTGGGTAAGTCATCGTACAAAATGCTAGATCGATTTACTAATTTCGCTTCCCGTTCAATGCCGATGAAATTAATCCGTATACATACAGTTACAGTAAATCTATTTCCAATTGCAAACACATTAGGCAAAGTATCTGCCACGTATGGCAGCCTCTTCACCCCCTGTCATGCCGACTGTTGGATTTGCGCCTGCGGGTGATGATGACCTCGAAAAACGATGCATGAAATGGTGGGCAACATAACGGAACCATCTCGCCGTAAATGGTTTCGGGTGTCAAGTGCAAGAATCATCTATAGTTCCTACATGTTCCTACAACGAGGCAATCATGCCAGGCTTCTGCAAACCCTGGCCCGGGACCACCCTGAACGAAGCGCCACCGACAGAGTTCTGAATGTTTTTGGGGCTACAACAACTCCAAGCACTCACAGCCACTGGTGTAATGTTTCCGGTAATTTTTGAAGCTTTGGCAGCTGTAACCCTTCTGAAAGGAATCAACTCCAGCATAGCATCGAATGGAATCGATTACTTTTTTTAGGTTTCCTAGTAAATATGTATTCCCCAAAAGTCTAAAGGTCGGCCATTGGCTGAATCAGTTTTTGTGAGGTGAAAGGCAAACGCTAGTGTTGGAAGTTCGTGCAGCTGGACCGGACCGAACCGGGCATACCCTAATAGAAGATAGTTGTACTCACTGGTGTTAGTGGTCCACGAGCTCGTTTCAAATACTTTCCGACCCGTCATACATTTTGTTTTCCACACAAACGTGAATTTCCAATGAATATCAAGGCGGCCCTAAAATATAAGAAACATAAACATGAAAATACATGTACACCACTGATGTGAACGTATAAGAACTATACATAATGTATGATCATAATATATCATAATGACATAATGTCTCATTTGCATGAGGATCTTTCCCTCTTCCTGGGTGCTCCTGCCGGAAGAATCTCTGCGACTTGAAGGTCAACCCCAACTGGCTGGAGGCCTCTTTCCTCGGCTCTTCAGCTGTGTATTCTATGGTGAGGTTCCGGCTGTGATTGCGCTTTCACCTAAGATTCCGGGCTCGCATTCCCACTTGGAAGCCTTTCGACGCTTGGGTTGATCTTCGCAAGCACCTGTGTCCACCAGCACCTTGGGTTGGGAATCACGATCCGATGGAAACAAAAACAAGAAGTCAGTCAATCATCCTTGTTTTGGTTTGACCCGCCCCGAAACTATTACATACCGCACTAGCCGTACTACTAACAAGGGTAGGGTGGTAATGGTGGTAGTAGTAGTAGTAGTAGTAGTAGTAGTAGCATTGGTAGTAGAAGAACAGCAATAGTATCAATAGTAGTCATGGAAATAAAAGTAGTGATAGTAGTAGCAGTAGCAGTAGTAGTAGTACTAGAACTACGACTACTACAACTAGCAGTAAAGTAGTGGAAGTAGGGAAACAATACAAAAACATCGATTCAATAATGTTCAAAATACGTGTAGACATATAGAAAAATGAAAAGAGGACCAAGAAACAAACAGGAATCTCATAGAAAGTCATAGAAGCAAACAGAAAGTCATTGGTGTTTCAAATTCAGGCAGGCTCATCTCACAACATACCGCGTGAGAATTCCTATTTGATATTGTTTTACACTACAAAAAATAAAACCTGCAGGGGACCCAGCACCACTCAAAACTAAATTCACACTTTATTGCTTCCGTGTTTCAGTTTCCCAGTCTTTGCACCAGTTTGAGGGGTTCAAAACTGGGCATGGCAGTGGATTTTGAATAGCCACAAGTGCGCAAAAAGTTGTGGGACTTGCCAATTTCTGAAGGTTTGTTTGAATTTGTCATGCAAACAAAGTGGGTCAAAATCAATCAAGTGAAAACTATTTTGTGAATGCCTGGGCAACTACTAACCTCCAAGTGCTTGGGGATGATGGTGCTGGCACTATCTCGTCACCCCGCTTCCTGCACAATCGGTAACCCCAATCTTCCAGGCACAAACTTTGTCAAAGGTCTTTCCTTGATGCCCTCTACGGTGAGTTCAGGAAAGTTGTCTTCTTCAATGGCCTGTGGATGGGATTCCCTGCATTCGCTTATGTAATTGATCTGCTTGTTACAAAGACTCCCAACAAGCACAAGCAAGTGCCAACCTTCAGAAACTAGTGGCCAAACCAAACGAACAAATCTTTGCTGAGCAGTATCACCACAAAGTTTCCCGCAACACTCTGGTAGCACAACTGGATGAAACATGACAGGTTACCAAAGAAGCACTCACTCCTTGATCCTATGACCTATGATTCCACCACACGACAGTAACCAAACATGCCCCAATTATGCGGGGAACCGCGTCAAAGCTCAAGTCCCATTCTAGATCCCACGATGGCAAGCTTCAATAACAAACGGCATGTATATCTCTGCACAGGAGCAAACAAAGGCCAATACTATATATGTATGTATGTGCAATGTGCAAGTGTAAATATACCTGTTTTAGATGCATGTAATTATAATAGAAAGAGTGATGTAACAATCACTAAACACGAACATGTAGGAATACCCAACTTCAAAGTGCAGAACTGGGCTGCCAAGCGATTCGCCCAGCGAGGCTGGAGAGTAGGCCCCGGATTTTGGAGAAATGATCCTTGCCATTCCTCGACACGTGGCGTAATATGACGTTTCATGACGTCATGAAAACAGGAGGGTGCAATCTTGCGTATCTGAATCATTCCGAATCTAGATACTAGATACTATCTAGATAATCCTAGACACTCATATTTCCTATGTTGTTCTCTGTCCGTTTCAAATCAGCTGATGGAATATATTTTTTGCAAAATAAGTTTGCAAGCACGGCTCTGAATCTCTTTTTGGGCGTTGCGCTTCACAACATCAAACCTGTTCGCAGGCAAAACCAATGCGCCGACAGAGTTCTGTAAATCATCTAAGCTTATTCAAGCAAGCGTGGATAAAACAGCACGGAGGCCAACGAAGCAACCAAAGCAAACTCGCATCAAAGTGCTGGCAAGTTCTGTGTCAAGGTTACTGCTTCAGCAAACTGTCATTACCTGATCAAGATTTGCTAGAGTTGTGAACATTCGTTTGCTTGCCAGCCTCAACTCCTTGAAGACACCTCTGCGAACCCCGCGATCACCTCTGGATCAAATTGCAGACCGAGATAGCAAGCAATATTGGCAATATTAAATCCACCAAATCGACTCGACCCGCTATTTCTTCTAGTGAAACTGATTGCAGCTGCGTGTGCAATTTCTTTAGCTTATGTAATACTTCAAAGGTGCTCTGTTGCAACTAACCTCTTAAGTCTAGACCTCTAGACCAGAAGTTCAAGATTGGCATGGAACATCGAAGGAAACATTAATCACTTGTTTCACCAACCCCACAATTCCGGAAACAAACTGAAACAAGGACCTTTTGGGTGTGTATAGATTGTATTATAATATTAGATTGTCATTGTATGGAATCATGTATCTTATGACGGTTCATCAAAAGTTGTGTGTCCAGTTTTTGTGGCTAAATCGGAATTCCATGGGTGACGCCTCTTGTTTTCAATGAAAACAACCTCATGACAACAATGCCACCAAAACTCAAGGATTGATTCGTCTGACGAACAAATGAACTAACACTGACACTGCCCTTTTTTTTTTTCACCCTCACATTCGGACGAAGAAGAACCCGAAGAGGAAGATTGGACAAGGGCAGTTGAATGGGCTGGACACTGCACGACATTTAGAAACGAAAGAAGACAGCTACATCACTGCGCTCTTGGGAATGTCACCTACAAGGTATGAGTTTGTGTTTGTGTGTGTTTCAAGCCCTTAAGAAAAATAAACGCTGGGGGATCCCGTGGGCAAGGCGGACAAACTGGGCTCATATTGGCTTTTTGCTAGCGCTTTCCTAGCGGAAAGCTAGCGCCACGAAACACGAACTCACGTACAAGAAAGAAAGAAAGCAAGAAAGCATTAGCATAAGTATATACTAGCGCTAGTACTAGTAGAAGTTCAGGTGAAAGTAAGAGTACGTACTAGAAGAAGAAGAAGAAGAAGAAGAAGTCGTAGCACAAGTTGTAGCACAAGTTGTAGCACATAGTAAAAGCCAGATCTGGCACACTGATGGTCCCTCACAAGGTGGAGATGCAAAGGCTGACATGGCCCCTGCACAGTGGGAACACGCAGGTGGAAGTCAAAAGAACTCACATACAACATGGATTGCAAAAAAAAATCCCAGCGCTGGCTTGGGAGTTGCGGAATTTAGCTGTGTGACGCCACTAAAACAGAAGGAAAACAAACATCCACAATGATTCGACAACAGCCAAGACGAGTAAAGTGAGCCACTACTTTTGAAGGACTGTCATACTAGTCATACACACATATATGAATTCAATCGAAGTGCTTTACAAGTACTTTGCATTCCCTAGTAAGGTGACGTCACTGAAATTCTCCCAAAGGAGTGCTCGCCTGAGCTTGCTGTTGGGAAAAAACATCTTGGGACATTAGCAAGAAGCTAGCTGAAATCCTGTTCAAGAGGCCCACAGAATTGTACATATCCTCCGTCATTTGCCGGAAAGTCTTGCCACGCTCTTGATTTTTAGCCTTCTCCTCGAACAGGCTGCACGACAAAAACCCTCTGACGGGCTTTCATCTCTACCCAAAGCTGCTTGCACAAAGACACTAAGTTTTCTCTTTACATGACATGTCCAGGGCAACTGCAAAGGTAATAAGGTAACAATACCGTACCGTGGAAACGCTGGTGCGTGCCCAGATTCGTCATCTACGGACTTCTGGAAGTCTTTCCTGAGGGGTCATAATATGTTCAGTGTCACCCCTGACTTCTATTTATTCAAAACTGTGGCATGATAAAACATGATAAAAACTGAAGGCACGGACTAAACAGTGATCCTAGTGCAGCCCAAGCATCCAAGTACCCAGCAACATGTCTGCTGCTTCCTCTTGGATCCACAAACTACGTTTTTGTTCAATGCCCAACAGGGCAGCCCTGGACGTGAAGAAACGTAACCACCAGCAAGTGAGGAAGTTGGATAAGCGCACGCATCCCAAGATATTAGAGCGTTTTGATTCCAAATATTATTGTGCATTGCGCTGGGAGTCATGTTTTCCAGCCTGGTATATTTGAAGACCTTGCGGATGTTGCGTGTGAGCAGGTTGCCCTTCCTGAGCTGACTCTCATCTGGTGTTGTGTCAATTCAATCCAAATGAGCTGCAGGTTTGGCTTGCAGTGGGCAGAGTATTTCAAATGCATTTCATAGTATTTCCATCTTGACGCGATTTCGTAGTATTTGCTGGATATTTCATGTATTTCAAGAATCACGCAAGTGGATGACCCCTTTTATGTCAGCTTCAAGTGCAACAGCGACTGCTCGAGCTCCCGAGAGCAAACCGCTGAAGTGCCAATTTCATCAAGAAACACGTAGCCCATCATCTCCAGGATTTTGTTAATCTGCATGTTCACAGTTCCTTAGCTGCGGATTTCAGATGACACAAACATGGTCAGCAAGTGCCCAGTTGGGTTTGTTTCTGTCTTGACAGTGCTCGACCCTTCGAATGTGTTTGACGGTTTGACCCAGGTGCTGATATTGGTCTCCCAGCCGAGAACTTGTCGAGTTCGCTCAGCACAACATGTCTGAAATTCCTCAGCTTTGAGAAAGTCTCAAACTGATGGCAAACTCAGGTCATTGGCCCACAAGCCGCAAGCCCCACTAGAGCTTTAAACGAGGCCAATTTATTGAGATCCAACGGAGCAAACTGGTCGGCGAAAGCAAGCAGTCTATTGAAGCAAAGGAACCAAGAACCAAAAAAGTTACCAAAACACTACCCGTGTATCAACGAGGTGCTTTCCACAAACCGCTTTGCGTCATCTTTCGCACCTTCATGCCATGCTTGACTTCAGTTCTCTGAAGCAAGCCCGGCAGAATCAAAAGCAATGGGGTCTGTCTGACCTACGGACCCTATAGCAAGATATAGCAAGCAATGCCATGACCCTCACTCTTATCCAGCCTGTTCCATCCAATAAGTGCAACCATGCTTAGATTGTGCTAATAATCTTATTGCACTATTTCCAATGTAGATGGCGGCCAGAAAACCTGAACAAATCTGAACAACTGAACCACCTTGCTCCGGTTTTGGCCGACCAGCCTTTCGGAATGAGCAATCCTTCCTTGGCAAACAGCCAATTGAAGATCTAACTCTGGGAACACTTGTAGTATCGCATTCGCAATACTACAAAACATAGACAGAATTCAAAAAATATAAAATTCACAAGACTTCGGCTGGTTCCTTTTCCAAGCAGGCAGAAAAAGTTTGAACACAATTCCGCTGTCAGGTGTTCTGACAAGGGTTTAGCTTTGATACTTGATATCTTGATGATATTTGCCAATTGGTCGGTCGAAACTCAGAAATGCAGCTTAGATTCGCATCTGCCTTCACTAACTTGTCTATCTTCAGCCGGGTTCCTTGGTGGATAGCTGGCTGACAAAGCTGACAAACTCTCCAAGAATTCCAAGAATCCAAGTAAAAATGCACTCCGGATGAAAGGACTTTCAATATCTTTCAATCTAGGGTGGGCTCGAAAGAACATGAAAGAACTATGGTTCAAGTGATGGTGCTTTTGCCACATTGCGATTCTCGCCAGGCATGTAAATGTAAAATGCATATACTGACGGACAAACTGCATACGTATTGCTTGCCGCCAACATTGCTGTTGAGAAAAGCTGCACTCTCTATCACTCCTCGATCATATGTCTAAGATCATTGCAAACACATCAATTCGATCCTGGGAGCCAATGTCAGGACAAGCCACGGAACAAATTGAAGGGGTTCAACCACTGTTTCAGTCTTGTGAAACGCGTCTGTTCCTACAAGCGAGAAACACAGGAATGCTGAACGCTTCGACTTCCACAGCTCTCAGGAAAATATGAAGTTCTGCCAAGTAAGTGTTCGCAAACATGACACAGGAAGTGAGAGAACTGATGCTAACGACCGCATACTGAATACCTCTTGTGCAAAAGCAAGCATCTAATAGATCAAAAAACATAAACCAGGGTTTATAACCCACATAACATGCATGTAGAAAGTCGTGTAGTAAGTCTTCATACCCAACAAGTATTCACCTTCAATTCAGCACTCGCAATCACCTCTTAATTTAGAAGTCCTCCTGGGGAAGGACCAGGTAGAACTTGGTCAAAACGTCAAGAAGTCCTTCACGCAAAGCTTTTTGCTCTTACACAACTCCTTTTCCAACTCCATTTCATAACATAAAGACGGGAAAATTCATGAAATGGAGGAAGCAACAAATGCGTGCAATTCAAGCAATCTGAGCGTTGGAAAAAAAGAATTTGGCGACTCGATACCCTTGATGAGACTTGTGAACCATTCTCCGGCCTGTGTCCTTTGGTGAATACTTGACGCCTCTTTGACGAGCCTCCATCAATTTGTCCTTGGGCTTGGAGCAGCTGAGAGATTGGAAGGGCAGCAAACGGACGAACCTTGATCTTCCTTGATCTCTCCAAAACAACGCAAAACATCCTCCGTGAGCGTTCCTTAGACTTAGGATCCTTGGCTGGGCTATTTCTTACAAAGGACATGTTATGAACTGAGTTGTGAGAGAGTTTTTAATGAAATCACAAACAGTAGATGTTTATAAAATGCCCCTAGGTTTCGAACATGTCACCTATTCTGGGTGGATTTCATGAAAAACACAGCAGCTCACCCGGTTTGTAACAAACTTATGAAATTACCATCATTCTATTCTGGTTTTTGAAACCAGCGTGCATATCCTCTATGAACTGCCTCGTTGACATACCTTCACCAGCAGTTTATGAACAAGCATGACTTTTACAAACTGGATTGCAAACAGTCTTGTCTCTGTGAAGGCACTACTTTTGTTTTTACGAAATGGTGCGCGGGAAAGGGGGGGGGGGGCGTTTCACAGAGTCACATGTTCACCATTGCATAAAGGCTGGTGCATCGGGGATCGCAAAACATGATGTTCAGCGATTTTTGGTAATTTTGCGATTTGCTTTCACATCGAGTTCACATGATTTAAACTGATGTACGTAATCTTAAACATGTTTTAATGATATTTAATGCAGTTGTGCTCCTCGCTGACATTTGTAGTGCAACCATGTGCAACCATGGCTCAGTGGCTTGCTTCAACGCAGAGCTCAGCTCCTCCAGTATGGGGGAATACATCCTAGGCAACAAGCGCATGGGTTGACCTCCTGCAAAACAAGTGCCAAACAAGGTAACGGAAGTCTCAAGCAACGACTACCATTAGACCACGAGAATACTGTCCGCAAACTAAAAGCAAATCATGAAGGAATCGCAGGCTTGTCAATTCACATTCATCGCACAATTCGTGCAACACATGCACAAGGGACTTCGGTCTCATTTACTGAGAGCTGCCTCCAAGGTTCTCATGTCTTGCCACCACCACTGAATAGCATTTCACGACCTTACCACTTGTAGAGGAAGCATGTTGCACCCACATTGCATATGATTCTAAAAGAGAGAAACATCCGGAAACATGCAGAAACACATTCCTTTGCAACGAAGGTTGATCATACGGTCATAATGGGGAGTAGCGACTAATAAAGGGGTATAATTATAGGAAATGAAGTGGGCTCACTCCCCAAAGTGATGATATAATCGATATAATAGGGGGTAGTGGTCCAACTCTTTTGGGGCTAGCTTTTTGCCGGGTGGAGGAGGAGTGAACAAAGATTTGTTCTTCCTTTTCCTTTCATTTCTTATTCATTTCCTATTCATGTCCAAGTCAATTCCTATGCACTTCTTATGATTACAGTATCCATTTCCAATTCATTCCATATTAATTCCTTTTAATTTCGCATTCACGTCTTATCCATCTCCCATTCATTCCTCTTCTTTTCCTATTAAAGTTGTTCCAAGAAATTGAGTAAGAAAAGGGTATTAGTAGATAAAGATTTGGCCTTGGCTCATGTGTTGATATAATCAAAATAGTAATTAGGAAATTAAAGGAAATTAAGCGAATGGAACGTGAAAAGAAACGAAATGGACATGAAAGGAAAAATAATGCAAGGAAAAAACAGCAAAAGCAGCCAGCCAGCAAACAAAAGCAAAATCCAATGCATAATCCAATTCACAATCCCCAATTCATAGTCCAATACAGAACCAATTGCAAACAAAGATTCTCTTCATAAGTTGGTTTCCCACTCCCAAATTGTGCGTTTTTTTTTGGGGAGGGTGTTATTAATGAGATTTAATGAGTATCCCGAGACTTTACAGGCTTGCTGCCATGGATCTTGTGTCAAAGCTTATGTACATTATGCATATGTATGCTGTATGCAGCAATTGTGTATATAACTACTATGCATGTAAATATCATTTGATCTCATTGCTTGTATACCATGGCCTTTGCCTCCACCTTGTCGCCGCAAGGCATCCGAGGCACAGTTTCCCGGTCGCGAGCCTTTCGCTGCACTTGTCGTCGAAGCTTTGATGGGACTTGGGTCGGTGAGATGCTGTCCATCACCTTAGGCCGAGTCAGGACGACATCTGTAACATTTGCGATGGTTGCTTGAAAATAGATTTATTATCATTATATTATGAATATTGTGTATAGACTTCGTAAAGTCAACTACAACACCCTGAGTAATCCCCATCATCTAGATCAAGCTCGTTGAAAGAAGTAATTAAACTATCTCAAAGTTCAAAGCTACTTAGCATAGAAACGTCAGATGCTAAAGATCTTGGAACTTGCCATTTTGGTTTGAGCAGTTTTGATTATCTTCCTTCCTGCAACCTGCAGCTCGGAGACCTGGCTCATAGCTTCAAAGTTGTCCGTCAGCAGGTCAACTCGACGGATCAAGTCTTCGGCCGTTAACCTAGCACGGCGAGCCAACGAAAATAATCATGATACTTCACAATTGTATGCACCTGCATAATATATTTCGGTGGGTAAATAAGCCAGTGGACAAAGTGACAAAGCAAGACCCTGAAGTCTTGAATCTGTCTGTTCAAGTGACTGAACAAGTCCTCGCAAAAAAGACCTTACATCCGCATGATTGACTTTGATGTGGGACCATCCAGCGCTATCTCAAGGGCCCCATGGCCCTACCTAAATGTACATTCAGTTGCCAAAAAGTGCATTTCTGGTTGAAAAGCCACAAACTATATGACATATGGTATCTAAACTCCAGGGGCATTTACTTGTTCCCACTTGCCCCAGAAGCAACCAATTGTCACCGAAGAGCGCCCGCACTTCCAGAAATTTTAGGATGGAGTCCCTTTCCCAGGCCTTGCATCTTTCAAACCTTATAAGCTTTACACATCGAATTGACCAAATCAACCACCATCACCACCATCCAGGTCCACCTGGCCACTCGAAGGTTCAGTTTGGTGTCCAAAATGTCGGAGATGAAATTGATATGAGTCCTGTGGAGACTTAGGATGAAGCAAAGCTGACGGGAAGTGTTTGAAGCTTTTGTGTGCAAAAAGTGAAACAACCCTCAAAAATTCAGCAAATGTAGCTGGGGAATAAAATGCTCCATCCTGGATCCTCCTCTACTTGGTATCCACCCCACTTTCTTCAACAATTCTCTCATGGCGGCCTTAATAAGGTGACCTCTTTGAGCATCAAGAACACGGCCTCCCGGACTTTCCTGGAGATTAAGCCCTGGGTACCTCGGATTGGAAAAATTGACCATGTGTGACTGAACAGCCATGAAAGCAGAGAGGTTATCCCCTCTTAGTTCTGCATGAAGATATTTATGGTCTTTTATGCATGTCAGCGCCAGCCGCCACACACAAGCGTTTTCAACAAAAATATTTACAGTATTCACAGTCAGTATACGGTGCTATTGATCTATACATCTAGATCTAAGACATGGAGCTGGTTCTCGGCCATACCCTCTTCTGCGTGAAGGTTCCATCCCATGCCAATTCCTTCAGCAAAGCCTCCCAAGCACCTTGGAAAATGCGTTTTGCTAGCTGTGCATGCATCCCTTTGTAGCAACATCGTAGAGTGAGTAGGTGCTGGGCAGCTGTTGTTGCCTAGAATTGCTGGAAGTTTGCTCACCCTTCTCGTGTAGAATGCTAATCAAAACACTGATCCGGTCTTGATCCGCTCACTTCCTGAGCACTGTTCAAGCTGCAATTAAGTGACTGATGGAAGACTGGATGTGATCCTCCAGTTTCCAAATCACAACCTGCGCAGAGTAACATGGAGAAAGGGGGAGACTCCCTGCCCGCAACATTGGATCGATCAACTCTTTTCTGGCCTGTGGACCGGAGGCAGAAATGCTCAAGGGCAATCTCGTGGAGACACTTTTCCTCAAACAGCTGTGGATCACTTTTGTATCGTTCTCTTCTCTGACTGAGGCTAAAGGTATTCACCGACCAAACAGCAGAAATCTCGAATATTTCAAGATATCACATGACAAGCTGGAGTCAAGCAGCATCGCCCGCTGCATCATGGGGGATTTGACAATCTCAGAGGCTTGTTCTGTTTGCAGCTGCAAAGTTTCAGTGACCTGTGTCATGCAACTGTAGTTAAGTTCGATTCTCTCAAGCCGGTGCATGTTGTGTATTCTACAATAAGACGCATCAGAGCAACAATGAGGCAATACAGTTATGCAATTATACAATATATCGCAATCTATATTGATGATATGATGATTGTAATCGTACATACACAAGTCCGGCCAGCAAAGTATCACAAAGGCAGGGACACTCAACAGCACCTTCATGCACATGGCTAGTTGGACAGTTTAATGTCACTGGAAGCACGAAGTGTGACACCGGTCGCCTACTATTACTATGTCGCAATTTGTCGCATATATTCCGAGGTTGTCTGGCGATATGAGTTGGAACCCGAGGTTGTCTTGCGATATCCTTCCTTCATTGTTTCACGTTGTGACAGGCTTCTTTTCGTATTCCGCGCCTTGCCCGGTGGGGCTGGCAGGGTGTCCTCGCCGGCCAAGATAAGTGGCGAAGGATTCTTCAATGAGTTCCGCACCGAGGGCTTCCGCTTGACCAAGGGCTGACAGTACTTGTTGCAAACGTTGCCACTCAACTGACCTTGCAAAGAATCCGGCAAGAATTTCAACCAATATCAACTGCATGTACAATTAGAAGGAAACCGTTGAGTCACGCAATCAAGGACGACAAACTCTTTGAACGTTTCAAGATGATAAATGATGAGGATACATTCTAGATATGTTCTCTGTTGATGTGTCTGCAATGCGCCAAACAAATGGCTGGCCCCTTGATGGGATATCATTGGTCAAGTTGTGTGAAGAAACTCTTCCAAAATGCTCTCAAGACTTTCCTGGCTTGAGCGAGACCACGAGTACTGAAATGCAATGCAAACCGCAATCACCAGCCAGTGTCCAGCGCTGATAGTTCGTATCATGACAACAAATGTCATGAGTCATGACGCTTACTGAAATTTCACCACATGGCAGCTTAAAGGGTGGAAACTTTGCCAAGCTGCTCGTCCATCCGAAGATCCAGCTTCCCAAAGTTGACCTCACTATGTTGCCACACAGTCCAATGCTTCATGCATCTTCATGCACTGTCTGACATTGTGGCGTCTACCAAACAGGAGCTCAGCTTTCACATCCACGTCACTGGGATGCCAATGCCCACACACGGCTCACCCCCACATACACTAACAATATAATACTATACAGCTGGAAAACCAACTCACGCGCAGCTTTGCTGTGCCGCTCCCGTGGGAACCCCCTGGGTGGCAGAACCTTTCTTGTGCATCCTTGATGCCAGGCACTGCTTCCATCATATCATGCAAGGTGCCCTCGCAGAACACCTTCTGCTGAGTGTACATTCCTGGGCAAATAGGGGGGTCCCAGAGTGACAAGACGCCATTGCCGCGCCGCAATCTCTGTAACACCTTTCTTCTGCTCCGGATCTTATGAATCAAGCATGATACCAGGTTGCAACGGTCCCATGGCTGCACATTGCTGGCATGTTTGCATGTTCGCCTGACCGTGCCTAACCCTATCAGAAGAGGTCACCAACATTTGCATTCATTCAAAGTCATTTCAAACCGATATTTCGATGAATGGAGGGTGCAACCAAAAAACCCTGACCGAACAAAGGTTACAAAACCGCTATCAAGACCATCAAGGGTTCGTACTGGAGGCAACTGCATCTTTGTCAAGATACCAGGTATGGCGTTGCAAAACTGCTTAGGTCTCATACCAGCAGCTGCACGCTGAACAAACTCAATGCAAAGGCGGCATTGAGAGTCTGCGAAGGCAGCTGTGCCTACGAAAATCTGCTTGCGGGTATTTGAACAGTGGATGAACATGGATGAACAGTAAAGAGTAATCTGAGCTGTCAAACAACAAAAGTGCTTCTGATCAGATCAATGATACTGAGCGTGCCCCTGGCCTTTCTTGAGTCCTGGTCGCATATCCAGTTTTGGTAGCTGGCTGTTCTCTTCCTGAGTCACTAGCAGACTCTGAATAGCACGCTGAAACACCGCCCCGCTTCCACACATGGTGCCAGTATCCTAGACCATCATGCAGGTTGATCTTCCAATGTCTCTTGACTTCTTCTGGAAGATCGATATGTATGTACTTTCCCATTCAGTGAACTCCAAGGACGTTCCTGACTGCGCCCATCAGCAAAGTCCACCCGTGCAAGACCATTTGCCCTTGCACGACTTGAAGAAAAGGATCTGAACAAAAGCTGCGTGAAGAGCACACTTCATCTGTGGTGGAGTCTCTGCCAGACAGTCGCCGTTTATCGTCTGTGCTGCCCAGGTATCCTGGAATACTCGACAAGCAAGAAATTGGAGAAATTGGATGCAGCTGTATACTGCATTGTACCTATGAAAAGCCATATCCAATGTCCAATCCTAGAGCACACTCAGTCGCAAGTACACAATGAGACGTGCTACTGTTGACAGATGTTGAGAGAGTTGCGGCCCCCATGGCTCTGCGTTCAGCTCCTGTCAAATAGTGGCATTTGAAGTAGCGGCCAAGATCACGAGCGTAGGAAGCAGACTGGTTCCTCAAGTCCAAAGAGATGGACACGAACAGAGTCTGCAGCGAAGTGAACTAATACAAATGTGATTGAAGAATTTACATTCATTCTGGCAAGGATCTGGCTGTCCGGAAGCTTGAAGGTAGAGCACCAATCATCGGGTTTTTGAGATGAGGTGTACCTGATTGAAATGATCCCAAGAGATTTGCAAAAGAATCATTGGCACTGCTCCTTCATTACCATCGGCGCAATGTAAAAACACATCAAGTTTGTGTTACATGCATGTTGGTCCCGTGCTTGCACCAAGCCATTGTGACTACATCATGGCCATCACCCGGACCATCGCCAAGCCATCATGAAGAACAATATCAACAGCATGATCATGAACATCTTAAGGAGGAATCTAAGTAGATTGTCAAGAAGATCATACCTGCTAGAGTCTGCTAAATATCTAACACGTTGTATGCATTTGCAATTCTATATAATCTTCAAACGTTTGGAGTTTAAACATGTACGCCTAAAGATCGAGTACAGTTTATTAAGTATAAAACCATTATACTGTTTGAAGCATTATTCGACATGACCCTGACCTTCTGTAGAAATTTGGCAAAGGCACAGGGAGGCCACGCCTTGACAAATGGAGCACTCTTCAGTGCCGCAGGACCTAAATTCAAGTCCACCGGCAGCTCAGGCAAGTCATTGGTCAAAGCGCGAAACATAAAATTCATCAAAGACATGAAAAGCCCTCTCCAAGATTGCAGGACTGCTTAAGAATATGATCCCGTCCAGTGAGATTGCGGCATCAACAGAGAATTCCCCACCAGGGACTAGGGACCACAATACTCCCCAAGATTCAAGTGTTCAACTCACATCCCTACAGAAAGCCTGGGCACCAAAATGGCAGGACGTGAGTGTCACAAACAGCGGCTGCATAGGCAAAAGCTTCTGTCCGTGGCATAGCTTCATCTTGGCCGTCTTTGAACAAATGCTGCCACACAAATGGCCGTAAAGCAGTTGGACCAAGTTTGGTGTCTTTGACAACGGTGCTGTCCTGAGCAAAGAACCGGTGATGACATAGAAAGTAAAAAAAACATGTGCAGGGACACTGCTCGCTGGAAACGTGGTAAGAAACGCAAATCCTAGATGCAGCCAAGTTTCCTGGACCCCATTTGCCCGGGCTAACCCACCCACAGGAGCACACATTGGTATCAAGTTCTTCTTGTTGGCCTGTGAGTGGCAAAAAACTGCAACGGGTTTGGCCTATCCGTCATTGCAACAAGTCAAGCCTGTATGAAGGTGCAGACCCAAGACACAGCACAAGTGGATAATTAGAGTCAAATAGAGTCAATGAAGAAGTTGCTGACACATGGATGCCATGCTTTACAAACTGTTCTGTGTCCACGTATCACAATCATCTGTTGATATCACCGTCTGTCCTTCCCTGCCTCGGCTGCTTTACTGTCCTCAAATCCGAGCTGGGAATGGGGGATAGCAACGATGGCAACATCACAGTATGTTTTTTTTGGGTCCCAATTGAAATCTTATTGGTGTGATGGTGTAATGAAAAAAATTGCCTGGTCATCCATGATCGACATATCTGGCACTTCTCTGCAGTCCAAACTTGGAAAAATATGGAAAAATGAGTGAGATGCTGTGTTCCAACTAATTCCGTTCATGCAGCGCATCAGTACCCAAATTTTGGTGGCAGCCCCGCCACAAACCACATAATAGGAGGCAAGGATCCAAGCCAATGTAGCCCTCAGGATCAATGTAATTGTCACATTGTTCCGGTTGATAACAAGCTGCGCGGCACATTGCATGCGCTATGGCACATGGTGACCTAAATCAGCAGTTTGATGAGATTGATCTCAGTGTCTGGGGAGTTCGTCCAACTATTATCTGAAGAGCTCGTACTGGTCGACTGTTCGGCTTCATGGACGGCAGCAATCATGAACTACAAATCATTTTGATATACAAACACTCAATAACAAATCAACATATCATATCATATGCAAACTGATGATATCATAAGCATGTACTTTCCTCTAGAGGTTCATTATAAAACAAGCGCTTGTTCATGCGCTGCACAGCACTTGAAGCAAATTGACAACGAATCGCGCAAACCAAAATTTTGGTCAAAGCATCTGTTTCTCGTCCATCATCTCAAAAGTTCTTTGCTTGAAGAACCCTTTGCCAAACCTGAAGACCTGAGCCATTGGAGATGCGAGGTGGGCACCAACAGGACCGCAAACCCTTGAACCAACAACAGTTGAGAATAACAGTTGTGTCCCAAGGCGCACTGCCTTGCCCTTTGTCCTCGTTTTAGATATAATAGATTTGCTTGGATTGTCCAAATGAGTGGGACAGTGCACCAAAATATTTGGTCTGTTTAGAGTGTTCCTGGATTCTTGATGGATTTGACCTGCCCATCGAAACTCAATGCTGGAATGCCAGAACGCAGGTGACACAAGTGCAACAGCAATCATTTTGAAACAGGGTCCAAATTTCTGCAAATACCGTGTTGATTGACATATTGTATCATATTGTAGCATACGGTGTACACCATAGTAGTGTAATGCATCATAGCCAAAATTGCAACAACACATTCCCAGAATATAACATGCCACTCGATTTAAACGTGTTCAACATGTTTAGTTTGAAAGCAACTTGGAAGGACTGTTGTTATTAAGACCTTTGGCAGGACAGTCTTGCATGTCCAGAATGTCGTACTGGCAGCGCAGGATTCAAACCTACCAGTGGGTCCGCACCACATTCCCATTTCGCAAGGTACAACTCCAAGTGGTGTCTTCTTTTTCTTTGCTTTGAGAATACGAAATCCTGGAGCACACGGATTGAACATGTGGAAGAAATGGAAAATGCCATCCTTTTTGCTCACCGCTCTAAAATGCCTGAAACTAATCTTAACCTTCAAAAATGTGAATTCAAAATCAAAAACTTCACAGGCTCAATCTCACCGGGTTTCATTCGGGCATCTATTTTCAATGGACCCACACACACATACACACATATATTTCGCGTGTTTTCATCGGGTCCTTGTGTGTCTCGTCGGCCGCCGGCCATTGGAAGGAAATCCTCTGCACACAATATACACACACATGATGCATGAGCTGCTCGCCGACAGCCAAAGACTAATTGCCAAAACAAAGAAGGACTCAGTTTGTTTTCATTGGCACACTGTGTTGCATTTGAAGTTAGAATCATCGTGATAGGTTTGAAGAGTAGAGTTCACAAGAGTCAAGCTCTTCACCAGTGAATTTTTAATATGGCCAGCCAGTTAGGTGGCTAGCCACAAGCTGGAAAAAACAAGAAAACACGACAATACTCAAGGAAATTCAGGAAAACATGACAGCCTCTAGTCTTTGAGTACATACAATATCTTTCAACTGGTGGTCTTTCAACTCATGCCTCGCAAGCTGCATTGTAGCGGAGCACCCGGGCACGCTTCTGCCGCTTCTTCTTGGGGAATTCCACCAGGAAGCTCATGCGGGACACCACTAAGCGAGCAGAAAATGTGCGCCGCACAAAGCCTTTCCCAAATCTGCTATAGATCCTCTCCAGTGCGAGAAAATTATCTAGCACAGTTGCCTCTGTCGGTCTGAAGCTATGACATGTGTGTATTACTGTAGACGACAATCATGATAATCTTCCACGACGCGGTCTGGGATGTCCTGGCCCCAATTGCGAAGATCGTTGGAGCCCCTGCCGTGATCTCGCGAGCAATCAACACTTTCCTTGGTGTTCTCAGCACAAAG
The DNA here is from genome assembly GCA_000507305.1 of Breviolum minutum Mf 1.05b.01. Lineage (NCBI taxonomy): Eukaryota > Dinophyceae > Suessiales > Symbiodiniaceae > Breviolum > Breviolum minutum. The sequence continues at coordinate 108,208 of DF240177.1, forward strand.
GGGTAGAGCAACTGAATGAACAAAATCTGCATATATGCGCGGCATCTGAATCTGGTAATTGAGATGCATTTCTTGATTTTCATCAAGACCCGTGTTGTCCAAGGTCATTCATGGATTCATGGCTCTTAGTCTACAAAGTGAAGCAATTGTTTTCCTATATTTTTCAACTGTCTGTATTCTGCATTCTCACTAAGAGCATGCAGGATTTGCCTGGGACAGCAAGAAATACAGTGCGGCATAAAAGGCGTTATAAAACATCCAAACTAGGGTAAATGGCACTGTCCAAAATGAAATCTATATCTCACTGGTTCTCAATTCTCCCCACACCACCTCTGTGCAAGCTTCAAGGTCTCATTGTCTGTAGCATCCGAGAACATGGTCACCTCAATGCAGGTCAGTTTCGGGCTGTGGAGATGCTGATCATACTGATGCCAGTACTAATCCTGAAGCTGACACTTCCATACTTCCATGTCTCAAAATACCCCAGCCACCCATGTGTTAAACCAGTCACTGACCACGGCGTGCATTGATCTGGATAGTTCAAGGACTGCACGGCACGGGACAGTGTGGCGGTCCAGTCGGGACAGGAAACCCAGCTTCATGGCTACAGCTTTTGTAGAGCTGGTCTATGACCACAAAAACAAAGCTTGGAACTCAGTAAAAGAAATGATACCCATTGATACGTATTGCCCGTGTTGCATTGATACCAGTGCATCTTCAACATGGCATCCTGCAGCTGATTCACAATGTGACCCCTGCCAACAGTCCAAATGATATGCAACTATTGCAACTCTGATCTATCCAAAAACTATCTTTCCGCGACGTATGATGACCAATGACCGGGGTTGACAAAATCACTGGGCAGTGGCCCATTCAAATTAGATGTCCATACATCCAATCTTGATCTTGGCCACAGCTCCCTGGGCCTTCGCAAGGTATGCTTGTGTATCAGCTCGAAACTCTGCCTCCTTCACGCGCTTGACCTGGACCTCACACGGCAGAATCATTGGCTTTCACTTCTCTTTGCATCATGAGGTGCGGCAAATAATTTTCTAATATCTCCGTCTCCCCCCCAAAGATTTTCAAAACACTGCTGAACTCGTAAGCTGTCTGACCAGAAAAGTCTGGAGCCTGAGGTTGTGAAGTTCCGAGCTTTCTCAAAACTTGCTACTCACTGCTCCTTGCATTAAGATGCATTAAGTGCGACAAGGCACCTGCTTGTCATACCAAGCCATGACACTGTTGACGCAGCAGTCCATTTGAGGATCCTTCCCTGACGTTTGACCCCACATTTGAATGCTCAAGGGGCATAGGTACCTAGATACATCAAACATATAGAGACTGCATATTGATGAATGAGGATGACGACGACGATGGTGATGATGGTGATGATGACGTTGATGATGCTGCCAATGTTCACAATGACGAAAAACGGCTTAAAGAAAGTGATGAATACTGGCAAGGCAGCTTGACAATCTCATTCAGCCAAAACGCCGCAAAGGGTTTGTTTCCTTGCATCCTTCCACTCCCGCCATTTCTTCCTCGCAAACTTGGCAAGCTTGTAGCCTGTAGAGCCATGGGATAACATCGGTGATGACACCGCATGTTCTGGAGGTGTTTCAATGTCTTTCTTGTATTTTCCTGCAACGACTGGATTGCCTTAATGCCAAGGAGCTTAACCGGGCCGCAGTAATAACCCAACCAAAGCCGGTGATGATGTCCAAGGCAGCCTGCACAAGCACACGCCCCTGTACTTAGTCAGATTTGGGCATGACCACTTCCAACTGCATGTCCAACGCCATGCCCCTTCAACTTTAGGCCTTAAGGGCAACTCGACCCAACCCTTCTCTATGGTATGTCAAGTGCACAGAAAAGAGATGCAAATAATTCAGAAGAGATCACTCAGGGCTGAGCAAAAACCGTAACCAAACACGATAAAGGTATCTGAACCACGCTCATCACACCCCACTAGAAACTTTCAAACCAACTCGATTTGTCTTTGTTTGTGAGACTCATTCATTATAGTCTTTGCCAACACACACTAGCTGCATCAATGCAACACGAAATAATGGCATACCCAAGGGATGCCTCCAAACAAGCAAAGAACAGGTCTGGGACCAAAGCGAGGATCTGCCGCGTCATTGACCTCGTCGCTGCAGGTGGACAAAAGGCATGTGGCATGCAGCTGCAAGCTTGCTATGGGGAACTCCCTCGAAGACTTGGAACCTGCTTCCTAAAGTGAAGAGACCCCATTGTTTGAAAACTACATCTCACATCCACATGTATCTGCAGCAACATGGATTGACATTCACGCCCCTCGACTTTTCAACTACGCCATTGCCAAGAAGCTTAGCTGTCTCCGCTGCAAGGGTGAGAACTCCTTAGGTTTCAGGCTCTAATTTCAGACTTTGGAACCCATCATATCATCCTATGTCATCCGCGTCTATCATATTGCAATCCGGATTGCCCCCTTCACGACTTTGTAGGGAACCATCTCTATTAGATACTTCATCCGTATACTGGAGTTTTCCTGTCTTCATTGCGCTCAGCCTGCATAGTAGAATCAGCCCAATGACAATGCACCTGTATCTTTCAATCAATTGCCGGGAGTGACCATGATTTTATTTTTATGTATTTTTCTAACTGTTTGGCCCGGGAATAGTGCAGCACACCGACCGGCCCATAATTTGCCATCCATGTGCTGTTGGCAATTCGTTTGGCACAATCCAGCAGCTGATTTGCAATATCTTGCAATGTCTCACTAGACGTGAGCCTTGGAGCTTTGTATGGAGGGGCGCCAAATGTTGCAGGCGTCTCCATGACTGTCGGACTTGACACACACTTTAAACCCAATCCAAGTGAAGCAGTGTTCTATCTACCTAGCTGCCTCTTTATCACTCTCTTTCTTTCCCTGTCTGTCTTTCATTGTATTTACAAGATTGCACAATGTAAGCAGGAGACACACACACACATACATATATCTCCAGTATCACCACGCAAAAATGCACATCAGGTGTCCAACTGGAAAAACGAACAAAATCATGTATATATATAACTACTGTAATATAAAGAGCATTCACCGTCCACAAACATGTGTATCCTGAACAAATCCAGCATGCTACAAGTTGTATGCCTTGATGATCCCTTCGTTGCATGCCGTTTTCAATGTGAGACTTGGACTCTTTTCCACATCTCAGGATACAAGTAACTTCAAGTTGTTGTTGTCAGGTTCCGGTTGCCAACACTGGGCTGGCAAACTTCAACTTTATGTATTTCTGTAGGGGGACTACGGGTATTCATGGTATTTACTCTTGTTGCATGCTCCTGCGGAATTCCCCAGAAAGTGGGTTATTTGGAGACCCCTACTAAACCATGTGCGAACCCCTCATGACTGCTAGAAGATAGGGGGAAGCCTTCTGCTTAGATGATACACAATGTGAAAATCTCCGTAGATTGCTGACCACGGCAACCAAATCACGGGAAATTGATATACCATGAAATACCTGCAGAAATGTACCTGACCTCACAGTAAATAGTGGATTTACTTTGAATAGGTATTCTGGAACACCAGGAATGCATCAAGCTACCTGACAAGTGCATGCGTGCCTTATGCACTTGCAAACATGAGGCTCTTCCATTGCTGACTCCTGCAACTCCAGGGCCTGGTTTTTCCTCGGATGCATGCGAAACCAAGGCAACGTCATGGTCGTGGTCTATGTACACAATAAAGGTGAGATGTGAGAAGGATTGAACCTTTCCCGACGCACCGTCTGAGCAGCAACAACAACAACAACAACAACAACGACAACGACAACGACAACGACAACGACAACAACAACAACAACAAGAAGAAGAAGAAGAAGAAGAACCACAAAAACGATAAGAACGACAACAACAACAACAACAACAACAACAACAACAACAACAACAACAACAACAACAACGGCAAATACAACACATCAGCAGCAAAATCAACAAAAAGAACACTGCAACAACAACAACAACAACAACAAGAAGAAGAAGAACAAGAACAAGAACAAGAACAACAACAACAACAACCAGAACAAGAGCAAGAACAAAAAAACAACAACAACAACAACAACAACAACAACAATAACAAGAACAATAACAAGAAGAAGAACAACAACAACAACAACAGCAACAACAACAACAACAGCAAGTTACAACGCCGCCGCCGACGAGGACATCAAAAACACTGACAATATCAACCACAGTCACGACAACAACACGGACATAATGACAGCAATGACAACATGGGGACAACATGGGGACAACAAGGACAACGATGGCAATGGATAACACATTGCAACTGCTATCCACAACTTGAGGCAGGGTTTCAGCAGTAGTATACATAGTATACATTATCTGACGAACCAGGCTACTGAAGAATCAGAATACCTAGTTGGATAATCATCATATTCATTCATATCATGTAAAACATATACCTCCGCATCTTCCATCATCTCATTCCAGTCAAGCATCAATTCCTCAGCGTCTGCAGCCATCTGTTCCGCCTCGGTCGCCATCTCTGCCACTTCTTCTGAATGCGCTTCCATTTCCTCAGCTAAAAGGCTTGTTGTGGGTTGCGGATTTTGCAAGTTNCGTAATCCCGGTGACTTAAAATATTCAAATAAAAATTGAATTTATTTTCATCTGTATTTTACTTTTTTTTGTATTGTTGCTTTGTATTGTTCATCATCACGTAAGTTTATCTTTTCTTTTTAAACATCCTACGTTTATTCTTCAATCATCTTTCAGATTAATCCTCCAAACCCTTGATTTTTTACAACCCACAACAAGCCCCTCTCTTCCTCAGAGCTGTGGTATTGATGAAAGCCGTTTGGGGCACCTTGTTTCTGGTAACCACAGGTAGCACATCATCCCTAAAATAAAGGAAATCATACCCTGGTATTTCCATGGTTTTGAAATGTTTTGATCTTCGGGTTGACCCCCGGCCTGGCCCAGCTCGGAGCCACGATCCGCAATCTCAGTGGCCTCTTGCCGATGTGCGTCCATCTCTCCTGTGAGTTCCGAGATAGCCTCAGCTGTGGCAGGGTCTGGAACTGATGTCAAAATCATGTTAACATATCGTATATCATTATCTAAAACTAAATGCATGGTACATAACGTTACATACATTTCACATTGCAAGATATTGCTGGAATCCTTCAATCCTATCTTGGTTTCAGAATACCAGGCCCAAAAGGCCATTCAATTTTCAAAGGCTTGGCGAGAGTGCAAGTCATCCAATCGAGGGCTTTTGTGCATTCTCGTGCTTCATTGAACATGCCTAGTTTTCTGGAGAGGCTTGAGCATCATCGTTTGGGCTGTGGCAATTCTTCAAACGATCACACTTGCCGAGATTACCTAACTTTTGTGTTTATTTCTTTTTCTCGATTTTGATTGGCACACAGCTTGCTGTGACATTGCCAGGGCTCCAAAACATTAGGCATTTAATTGCACCTACAATCAATTTACATGCCTTTACCATCGCACCTCTGCAAAGAAAGGAGTCTGAGAATCTGAGACCTTCTTGATTCTTTCACGCTTAAAGCTCAAAATCCACCCAAGTTTGTGAAGCTGTTCCACCTGCCGTGCCTCCACGTTGATGCTTAAACAGCAAGCGCAGTAATAAGAGTACCGTATGTATCAAGATAACTGCAGCAAACGTATAAGGAGTCAAGATCTTCGAGCGAAACACTGAGCGAAATGGAATGGAATGTGGCTGGCACTTCGCCGGAGAAGGCACCACTTCAAAGAAACAAAAGATCCCAAAAGGCTCGTCACCGAGGCTTTGGGAAGAGCTGTGAGGAGGTCTATGCATTTTGGATTGGTAGTAAGCTGAGGCTTTCCGGAATGCCTTCTGGGATGTTGATTTGGTCATGGCAACCGACACTGGACCTCAGTCCACCTTTAACGCTTCAAGATGTATGCTTTGTACAGCAGGCCCTAGGCCACTCCGCCTCCCACTCTGAAGCCCACAAATTTCACACAAAAGCAGCACGTTGAACAAACATGAACAAATATAGCAAATGTGGTGTCCAGGACACCATGAGCAAATCTGGATACATCTGGAAACATCATTGACAGTCAAAGAGCATGATTTAGCATTAATTAGACATGCCAAGACTTCTGACCTCTTGTCATGGACGATGAGCGATTGGAACATAATGTCCTGTAGTTTTGTGGTAGTCAATACTCGCAATGTATGGCACTTTCCCTCGACTTTCCCTCGTGTCAGATCTGCCTCATCCTGGGTTCGGAGAACCATCAATTTGATAATTTAATGCAATTTACTGTGCACGTGCATGTATGTCGGATCTTGTTCTATTGTCTGACAAGAAACTTGTGGATCGCACTCCGTTGCTCCAGTTAATGGATTGGGCGGTTGGCTGCACTTGTTAACCTCTGCCTGCATGAGTGTCGGACAGTCTCAGGCGTGCTGCGTGCAGGCTGTGGCTGGGCAAACACTGCACTTTGAACCTGTCTTTTCACGCGTTTTAACATCTTTTAACGCTCAAACTTACCAAAGCCAACAATTTTCATGTTGCTATCTGCTGAGGGCCCGCAAGCATCTGCTTCCGGAGCCTGCAGCTCAAGAGATGTGGCCTGCATCCTCTCCTGTTCATGGCTTAGATCCGCTGTGAGTGATCCATGAGTTTAAGTTTACTCCGTCGAAGTCACATCTGCCTGATCTCCCTCCACGCATATGGGCTAGCAATGGCTAGCACATCTTTGTGCAGTTCCAGTCAGTTTAGGACAAGTGTTTAATAGTCCAGCGTTTTGACTTGGGCCTTCCTCCATTATCTCTTTGCTGGACATGGCCTTCCCTTGCCTCCTATGAGCCCTTCAAAGCTGTCCTGCAAAGCCAGGGAATCTGCTTGAATTTGCTGTGCTTCTGCCAAACCTCACATGGCACGCAACCGCCCTTGGGCCTCCGTTGGGCTCTCGCTGAGAACTCAACTTGTGACAAATTGATATACGTCCATGACTATACGTCCAGTTGCTGGTCTGAGCATCTCCAATGAATCCAGTTCCGGCTTCCTGCATTTCAGCTCCTGAAGAGAAGATTACATCACTGGCATGCCTTCTGCTTGGGAATGCTTGGGATGTACTGTTCAACATCCCACTTCTGTTCAGCATTATATACGTCCTCACTCATGCAGTCTATACTAATTGATAATTGCTATGACTCTGACATGAAAGTGGTTGGTGCCGGCCTACTCCAATGCGATAATACTGTAATTTGATGTAATTTGGTATATCAATCCAGAAAAATTGCGCAAATTCGCTCCTTGCGCCATTAATTCTTCTGCTCCAGCTTGAATCTCTGTCGCCGCGTCTACATGGTGTGCCAAATTTTCTGCGAAATGGCCGGCAGTGCAAAGGGGACTATAGGCTGACTATTGGCTGAACATGGAACCAAAAATAAGATAGCAAGGGTGAAACAAGTCTTAACTGCAGCTTTCAATCAATTATTTTCGGTGACGGTTGAAATGAAACGGTACCTGGTTGCAAATGTTGCAAAAGCCACTTTTTTCAGATGTGTTTTCCCTTCAAACAACACGCATGATCAAGTACTACAGTACTTCATTTGAAAGGCGAAGCCCGCCACGAGTAACCCATTTACAATGGGCGGCAACACAAAAAATCAAAATGGAAACATAGGAAAACACGAAGAAACATGAAAAATACACACAATGAATAATGTGCTTTGATATTTTACCATCTTTTCCAAGCTGATTGGATGACAAGTGATAAAGGCCCATCAAATCACAGAAGAGTAGACTACTACCACTACTGCCACTACTTGGACTACTATGACTACTAGGACTACTATCACTACCACTACCACTACTACTTATGATGCTACTACTCCTACTCCTACAACTACTAAACTACTACCATCAGCAGGACCACCACTACAACACCAACAACCACAACCACAACCACAACCACAACAACAACAACAACAACAACAACAACTACTACTACTACCACCACTACTACTGTTTTTAATCTACTACCAAATGTACTTGTTTGCGTGCTTGGCTGGCTTCATTTGTGGCTTGGCCTGTGTGCTTCTTTCTTGCTTGCTTGCTTCCTTCCGTAGTTCCCTCCTTCCTTGCTTGCTTGTTTCCTTAATTCCTTGTATGCTTGCTTGCTTGATTAACTGTTTGTGTCTTTGCAGGTTTCCTTGCTTGCGTGCTTGCTCAAATTCAAATGCATGAAGAAGCAGGACCTGAAATAAATTTGCAAACACGTTTGTTATTGTATGCTAAAATCTGCCAAAAGCGACCGCGGCATGTCCTGCATAAATAGTGTCAGCAGTAGCCATTCCTTCCTCCTGTTCAATAGCAATTTGATGGTGTCAGGCAAGCAAAATCGATGGCTGAAGGTGCTGAACGTTGCTGAACAGGAAGGGATTACACTGGTGTCTTTCATTTTTGTCTGGATTACCTGATTACATCTGATTACCACTAATGACACTGTCCGGAAGCTACAATATGCTGTCTCCTTGGCAATGTCCACGGCCTGGGTCTGGAAATCAGTGAGGTGAGTTTGGACGATGGCCTCGCAGAATTGCGTCCAGGATTCCATGACAAAATGTCTCACATGAATGACATGCTAAAACCAAAAACAACGTGGCTCAACTTGGCAAAATGAGAAACCTCCAGTCCACACCTGGAATGCTATACCTTGCCTCAAAAAATCTGTCTTAAAACATTTCCCGATTCCTAACGCGAAAAGTGGATGATGATATGGTGGCATGGCTAAAGCGTGGCAAATTTACAATGCTCCAGTCCAGTATGCACTGAGAAGTCTTTCTGCAGTTGAGGTGCCTTCATGACAAAAACATACCAGTATGTACATTCATCATTCAACTTCAACGCATGCATCTAATTTCCAAACATCAACTGCACATAACATCACATAACAGCACACTAACCCCGCGGCATTCACCTTTAAACTATCTCTGGCCTGGGAATCGGTAGTGAAGGCGTCCCATCCAGCTTTGGCTGGCTCACCTGCGAGACGAGCTGAAAGCATGCCTTCCCGCTTTTGTCGCTGTACCGTCTGCACCCATTTGTTCGCATCATGCGATCTGGATCGGCCTTTCAAAGCTTCCAATGGCCATGTGGGATCAGAAGTCCAACGAGCCCAATTTCGGTGGACGCCCCAAATCCTTGGAAATACCCGGGCAGCTGCGAGGCTATCAGGGGGGAGTGTGGCAAGGACTGTGTTTCTACAAACGATAGTAAACCTGTTTCAACCGCATAAAACCACTGAAGGCAACCCGTGCCCGCATCTTCTCTCTCTGTCTCCAGAGCCCTCGATGCCCATCGTATATCCTGTACATTTTAGATGCAAATGCAATTTACGTATAAACTGATGCATTTCTTACGATCTCTGAGCCATCTCTAGTCATCTCTTAAAAACTTTGGTTCAATTCATCCCTCCGCCATCTTGGCCCCTCAAAAAAAATAGATGCATGAGCAAGAACTTCTGTCAGGTAGCTGGAATGCATCGTGGGCTGCCAACAGAGCTCCTTTTTTCATCTTCTTGATCCTGAGCATGCGCACGTGATTTCCCTGCAGCTGCATGACGGCAAACAGTTGAATTGAACAATCAAGAGACGCCATGCAGGGCACCCGACAAGCATTTCAAAAAAATCGAGACCGTTTCACAGATGTCGGCACAAGTGATGACTTTCACAATCATCCTGAGGTTGAACTTGCTTCTGCTCAAAACCTGTCTACATGACTACATGCCTGAAGAAAAACTCGGACTGCCAAGCTGCTTTTTGGCATTCTCTACGGAATCTTCGAGCTGATTTCCTCAGAATGCTCAATCACTGATGCGCCCACATTCGTTTCGCCCTGACACTAGGTTCCAATCATGCATGGCCCGGCATGCAAATACTTGCAAGTCAACAATCAATAAAGGCAGGGCATGTTTGAGTCAAATCACAAACAATTTTTTGGAACTGAGCCGCCATATTTGGTTCTCAGCTCCTTCTGCTTCTGTTCTTTCTGGTACAGCATGATCTCCTTTCCCACACAGCTTTGATACTCGTTCAAGCCTCAAAGGCAGGGAAACACCAGCATCACCTCCAGTCGTCCCTGCCCTTCCACCAAAGTGTTAGCCGTGAGTTTTACTGCGATAGTTTCAGTAGGAACTTCATTACCATGAAACTCTTCAGCATCCGCATCATACAAGTATCACCGACCCCACAGTCAAGCACCACAAGTGTCGAGGAATCAGTGAACAAAATGCCGTTCTTTGATGCATTCTGTAGGTTTTACAAGATCCACTTTGTGAATCTTAGTGATTATATCTCATGAATGATGAACATGCGGGCTAAGGAGCTGGTGGCATTTTGGCCACAGGCAGTACAATCCAAACTGGGCAGCAACTCGCAAAGCTTGGCCTCGGGACATGTGGGGGATAGCCTGGATGTGTTGAGCGTGCTGACGACACTAGGACATTTACATCTTCAAAACATGTCCGCTATCTTGCCATCTTTAAGTTCTGTGTGGAAATGCAAACGGTACTTTTGACAGAAGTTTGTGAAGAAATGCTACAGCAGCTGGCATGCAGAATCTCCTATGTTAGGGTTCCTTTTATCTCAACAAATCTTCCATCAGCAGCAATGTCGTTGATCTTGCATTTTGCTATATCATTCAACCCTTGCAGAAGGAGCTGAAAACATCTAGAACCCAACATTGCAACAAAATTCGGCAGGTCACCCTGTGTATGCTCTAGGACCGAGGAACTCGGGTGAAGCCATCCATTGCATCCACATCTAATTCCTCCACCTCCCAATTCTCTGGAGCATCATCTTCGGCGCCTGACAGTTTCGTGGGCCAAAAAGATCAAATTCTTCATGTTCACTAACAGGCAAAAGAAAGACAAAAAAACACATAAAATCCTCAAAGTTCCACACACTAGCCGGTGACAAACTGTGCCACTAGCCTGCCAAACCATCATGACAAATAAATATTGTTGAACAAAATGTGTCAACCACTGAAACATTTACTTAACATTACTTGGAAGCCCACCCATTTTTGCGGCTACACCTATTAAGGATGGACGAGAGCTGCGGAATGGATGAAACAGCGAAATCGCTAAGAGCCGCTGATGATGATGATGATGATGATGATGATGATGATGATGATGATGAGCGGGCCGTTCCTAGCACCCCTTCACTGCCCGAACCCCGGGAGAATCAATCCCAAAGATTGAGATCTCATTACAGTAATTTGGTGCAACAAACCACCCTACAGTACACGCTAAAGTCAGGAGAAAACTCCAGCTAGTAAAGCATAGGAAAGCCTCACCGCCACAGCCAGCTGATACACAATTTCTTCTCAAGGTACCTTCTGTTGACTGCACTGCCAAGTCGGTGGCCACTTCGTTGAGCTTCTCTTCCTCCGAGTCGTCCAACACTTCCCGGGCATCGCCTCAGAAGAAACATCATGTGGTGTCTGTGCAGCCGAGGACAATCCATCAGTCGAAACTGGCAAAATAGTCAAAGACATTCCAAACCGAGGCAAAAACCTGGAATCTGGTCAGTGTCCTGGCACAAAGACCGCAAAAAGAATGTGGTGTATGCCATGCTGCTTCTAAATTCATGCTGTCAAGCTTGTGGTTTGACAAACAATGGCCACTCCTGCGCATCATCCACCAGCTTCTGGACTGCAAACATGTGCTCCAACCTTGGCAGCCCAGAAAGAACTTGTTGGATTCAAGTGCTTCAATAATTCAATACATTTCATCTCAGAACCATTTCAAATTTCAGAAGCCAGCCAAGACTACAACCAATGCCCGTATGTAGCACCCGGTGCTTGGCTTCTGACAGTTTTCCTTCTGTTTTCTTCAGCATCTTCGGGTCACGACGCCTGAAACTTCTGCTCCAAATCCACTTTTTTAATCTTTTTGACACAGTGGTACGGTGATTCTTCACCACTCCTGTCTTTACTATTTTGACGTTCTTCGTTCACAAATGTTCACATCATCAGATCGCATCATCAGTGTCTATACTCCACCATAGTTCATCGTTTTTTCAGCTAGTATTATCCCTCACTAGATCCACGCCGTGGCTATTTCTAATATATATGAACGTAATCCCATAATCTACTTGTTTCCTACCTCTGTGCCCATCTTCCAGTCCAACTTTGTACCTATACACCGATACCATCCGATACCTACTTTGTACCTACCTATCCTCCACGGCCGACTTCAACGGGAGATAACATCTGTTTTAATCCTTTTCCAGTATATCTGCACATCTGCCAACACAACTGGGTCTATACTGAGGACGAGAAGCTGCTTAGCCAAATTGGCAATCCCTTCGGTGAGCTCTCCAACCTCTTTCCCTTGGCCACAGCACTTGTTCAAAATAAACATTGACGAATTGATTGGCATGGCTGCATTTTTGATAAAGTGAAACAGCATTGTTGAAACAGCACGGATGAATGACAATCTCTTCCACGTTCAACTTTTCACCTCGTCCCGCCTGGATCTGTGTTCTCAGAGACCTGGGTGCCATCATCGTAGACTAATGGATCCCCTGTCTGTCCTCAGGAGGGCTTGTTGGCGAAAGAAGCGTATATTTGACACAATGCTTCAATATGACAATATGGAAGCGGAAGCAGCACGGTAAGTCATAATGCCTTTGCACCCTGCAGTCACGAAATGTGTTACTAGGACCTACAGGAAATGCATCACATGCTTTGGAAGCCACATTCTATTTTGTAGTCTTATGGCTCATGAGTGCAAAACAAAAATGAGCTTTAAAATCTTTAAAAGGAATCATAGATCCATACTCACCAAATTGCTTCAATGGACTGACTGTCAAATTCAGAACCTTAAGAGCCATTCCGAAGGAGCCCTATAGCACCCTTTATGCCTAGCCCTTTTTGGCCCTCAAGGCCTCACCAGCAAACGGTTCAGCCTCTGTGGTTCAGCCATGCGTCTCAAATTATCCTTGATAGCTTGGTCATTTTTTTTAGCTTTTCCTGCAGCACAGAATGACATGAGTCAAAGAGGGACAAGAAAAGGTTGGTGCAGGACATCCACCAATTCCTAAGATCTTCTAAGAATGTAACATGAAAAGCGGCCCAGAAGCCTAAAACATCCACCATCTTCTTGGAGACTTGAAGGGCCTTGTCAATCACCTCAGCAATGTGACCCCCACCTCTTATGTTCATCTCCTCTCCACCAGCGTGCTTGCTTACGATTGACACTAAGCATCACTTGTTGCGAGGTCAGGCAAGGGCACTATAGTTCACCCAAATGTACCGTCGGCATACTGCAAGCAGCCGACCTTCTTATCTTTTGGAGCTCGATCATAGTCAGAGGTTGCTGCCTGCAGCCAACTAGTACCAGGGTCTTAAGACCTTTCCGGGAATTCCCGGTCATTAAATACCACTCACTCAACTGTCCATGCTCCAGAAGTGAGTTCTGGTTTGAATATGTTTGAACCCATTACATCACACAGCGGTGCGCATAAGTTAAGCAACTGTCATCAATGGTGTTCTACTAGAATACATCTCCTCCATGACTCCATGGCAATGGTCCATGTTGCTTCCCTTCTTCCCTCTCCTGGGTTTCTTCCAGTAGCTGCACGACTTCTTTAGCTTCCTCATTCCTCATGTTCCAAACATTCTCTCGAATGCCGAATGTAAGACATGTAAGGAAACAAGCCTATAGCTTAAAATGTAAGAAGTATGGAGCTGTGTGCATTTTGTTGACCTGACAAAATAATATACTATATCTAATATAGTCCAAAGATGTCCAAAGCATGGGTGAAAATGCTAGAACTCTTGCTCCGTCCCTACGATGTGGCTCCATTGTGTCCTGACATGTCTTAACACCAAAGGCTCAGTAGCTTTGTGATCTCTGTGGTGCTCTGCCGAAGGCCTTCAATAGCCAGATTCATTTGGCTCCTGCTGAGGGGAGGCTTCCGAGGAAAAGAACCAGCCTGTGAAGCAAAATGCATACACCATCTTGACCCTCCTAACTCCAATCACATGCAGGATTGGCATTCAGGCCCAAACATGCTGTAGAACAAAGAACAACAACTTGCAATAACATGCAAACAAAAACGTTTGGATGAGTACACCCCTCATTTCCGGATTCAAAGTCCAAAAACAGTTGTACCAGGTTGGGCAATTGCAAAGGAAACTACATCGAACCATGCTGGCACGTCGACATTGATCTTCATGTCGGATTTTTCAAGTGGGGTCAACCAGTCTGCAGCGAGAAACCACTCAAGTTAGTACACGGACAAATTCATATCGTGGTCTATGGGCTGATTTGGGCAAGGAAGAACTAAAATATGTAGAAATTTTCTGTATTTGGCTATGATGCGAGGAAGCGTACGTACAAATCCAGGTATATAAATAAATAATAAAACGGCAACAATGTTGCAGCAACCTATGCCACTTCTGTCCGTTGACTTCATCCAGTCCTGGCCGCCAACTGGGCTGAGGTTGCTGATGCCTCCGCACTCAGCTGGTGCAACTCGAGTTTGGACTCTAACGCTCCAGTGTTTTTTTGGATTGATTTTTCAGCATGCAAGATCACATGTCATGTAAGAATCGGCTTCTGAGTTTTCAGCATGCCCTACTCACAACACAATAAATCGACTTTGTTTGCACTTCTCGCATCACAGCCGAGTTGCGACCTGTGTTTCCAAGAGTGACCCACTTCCAGTTCTAAAGTCCTCAGCAAATGGGAGGGGCTTCAAGAAGGAACTAAGATAGCACCAACCGTTTGCTGGTGACTGTGTCACAAAAGCACTATACACTGAGAGAGACTCAACATATTCGAAGAAACAAATCTGGTATCACATGCACTTTTTAGGCATGCACTTTCATTCATAAATTCCGTTCCAGCTCATCACCGCAAAGGCTCAGCACAACCGCTACAGCCGGCGATCTCCACATCAGCATCATCCTCTACCTCGAATGCTTTACTCCCCGTGGATGACTGTGCCATTGGGCCAATGATCGGATATCTAGCCACTTGCAGTTTTACTGCAATTGTGAGATGTAATTTAATAGATCTTGTCCATTCTCAAGTACTGAGTCACCACAATAGAACAAGTGACACAGGCGAATAGCAGCAAGAGCAGCAGAATCACACATCAAGTCAATGATGATTCGCGATGACAATGACATAATAAAATGACACACAGCAGTCAAAGTTTTGCTAGTTCGCTGGAAGAATCCTGTGACACTTTAACCTATTCATCGCTGTTGTGGTTGGAATCCACTTCTAAAATGTCGACTACCTGCAATTCAATATTCCCAGAAACCGCACAGCCCGAAACCGGAGATGACATGACAGGGCTCACAGAGTACTATTACGAACAAGTTTCCATCAATTCAACTTAGCACCGCAGAATGATCTGGAATGATCTGGACAAGGTCTTTCTACCATGTTCGAAACAGAAGTACTTGACATAGTACATGACTACAATCAAACGTGGCGTGTCTGGCCCCAACCCAGGTATCCCATTGCGCTGAACTCAAAGCTACAGAATCCTGAGTGTCATCATAGTCCAAATCTGCTCCATCCTTCAGCGAATAGTTGGGCGAGATTTCAGAGTGCAAAACCGTCAAAATGTCAAAATTGTTGTGGAGGCAACTTATTGTTGACAATCGCTGCCTCTTCATGTCATCGATTGCTGTTCCCATCTAGTCACAGGGGTCCCAAATTCTGTTAGCTTCACAGCTTTGAACAAATGCGCGATTTTCTTGATTCAGGAGGGTTCCCTATTTGTTAGTGTGAAAGGCACTCCATTCCATGGTGATCACTAGAAAGCTTTTGGTAGTGGAACACGAAGCATGATAGTCTTTGTGAATTGCAGAACTCATGATGCCATGACATGTTGGCAGTCTGTACACCTGGAGGCCTTTTTGAATCTCAGAAAAAGGTGCGTAACCTGAAATCAGGTTATGAGCCCAAACGCAAACTGAGAGATCTCTGATGGCCATGCTGCGTAGCTCTTCGCTGCCTCCTGGTGGGACAGGTGGCGCAAATCCTTTTTGGTCTTCAAGGGCACAGGGTGAGTGGAGACTGAGGGCGGAAAGACCCATTGATCTTCCAGTGCCAGGTGAAGATGAAGAAACACGTAGAGAGCTGGAAGAAGGAGATCTTCAACCACTGACAGGTGGGGCCAGGCCTGCAGGTGATCGTGGGCGCAGCAGTGTCAGTGGAAGACCAGAGAGGAGAAGCAGATCCAGAGTGTCTGGAGAAATGGATGCAGCTGGAGTCTTTGTAACTCCACCTAGTGGCACGATGACTGGTAAGGGTCGTGGTGCTGAGCCTGGAGGTGGTTTGAGAACAGCAGGTCGAATGCCACCAGAGACGGAGGATGAACAGCCGACGTCAGGAACTGAGTCTTCAGGATCTAAAGAAGCTCAAGATGCACTTCGTCGAGCGTTAGAACGTGGGGTTGTGGAACAGCTACATGAAGAGAACATGAAGTTGAAGTGTGAGATGAACGAGCTCATGAAGAAGATCGCGAGTGGGCAAGTTAGCTCTCCTAGAGATCCTTTCGTTAAGGATTATCCCTGACATGGTGCCATTCGCCTGTGATAGGGCCCAAAACTAGGCAAATGATTTTTTAGCAAAATTTCACGGATTTTCTCGCCATTTCTCGGTTCCAGCTTTGTAAGAAAGCTACAGGCAACCACATACAACATAGTTTCTCAGTGCCATCTCTTGCAAACATGAAGAGCACAAGCAAGGCAACACTTTGAGCCTTATGCAAACTGTGAAAGGTCTATAAACCTTTCACAGTTTGCAAAAAATAGAAACGAGATACATATATTATATATTGAAAATCAAATATTTTGTCTTTACATTTTGACATGCAGAAATATTATAATAAGAATATGTGCGGTGCAGTCCCTTAAAGGCCCCCTTCTTTCAAAGAAACTATGGTGGATAATTGTCGGGTTTTTTTCCGTGTCTAATGGATCTTCATGAAAATTTGAAACATTTTTACTAGATTCAGAAAGATCCGGACAAACTGACATTTTTCACCTCTTTTTCATCACCTCCACGAGTCGCGATTTGAAACCCAAGAGCCATCGTTTGATGGTCTGTTCCGTGGCTTTTCTTTTGTGTGTTTTCTTCTTGATATGCATATATTTTTTCACTGCGTCCTCGTCCATCCACGTCGACGTGTAGTGTGGGTTCAGGGTTCTTTTTTCCAAAACCATGTGGTGCATCAAGTGGTACTTGGGCCTCATTTTCCAAAGGCGTTGTTTGTTTGCCAGAGCCTGGCTAGCAAGACGAATATAGGTTCGAATCCAAATCATGCCAAGTACTTCTTTGTGCAACACTTCATTTGGAAGTAAAAATTGGCCAGCGTTCATGAGCATGGAAAATAAAGAATCCGAAGCCCACAAAATTGTACGAACGTCATCGGGGATTTGATGAGCTTGGGGTGATTCCAAAACGCCGTGCACAAGCCACTTCACCAGTACGTAAACGTCGAACCCCTTACAATGGACCTCGGGGTACTCACCACTCTTCCAATTGAGGTTGGCCTTTGTCAATTTTCGTAATACCAAGGTAAGCTTGTGATGTCTCGCAAATGATTTCACCCAACCAGTTGCAGACCGAAGTTTTTCTTCCAAATTGGAACCGGCAAACACAGAGGTTTGGCAAATCACTCGCATTGCAGACCCCACCATATCTCTTCCAACACCCAAATGAAAAATATGCAAGATATCAAGCCCCAACATTTGAACTTGAAAGCCAGGAAGAGCAGCCAGTGTTGGCATAACGTCCCACGGATCATCTTGATATTCTGTAGCCAGCCAGGGGGCAGTTGAAGCAGTATTGGTGTACGCCATGCCCAAGTCATGCGTTCCCTTTGTGCAAAGACACTTCCAACAGACCTACAGGGTGCATGCAAATGTTGTTTCAACTTGAGGGGCCTTTCCAATTTCCCAAAATGAAACAACTCAGCGTTTCAAAACATAACCTTTTCATAGTACTGTTTTTGATTCAGAATACCTCCAGTAGGAATGTGTGAAAAGATTCGGGACACTGCGTTAATTTTAGCCTTTTTTCTTTCAAGAAGAAAACCCTTTTTGGACCTCTTCCTTGGTTGCATACCGCTTCAGATTGAATAGTTGCCAAAGGTATTTCCAATCACCCTTAAAGTTCATCACATAGACCATAAAGTCAAGTACCTAAGATTTGCAGAAACCATCCAAACTTTTGTATTTTGCGCCATGGCCGGGAAATGACTCCTTTGGTTTGTTCTTTAAGGCTCGGTGAGAGTCCACGGGAATCGGTGATCAAAACAAAAAACTTAAAAAACATGATATATTTCAGGAAATAGACTTTGCATCCCTGAGGATTCGTAACAGCCAGCGTAAAGCCTGTGAGGCATGAAGCTATATGTTGCCCAGCACATTGCAAGGTCATATTGATATCGCCATTGTACACATATGCTGTGGTTGGGATGGTTGTAATGAGGAATCTGCTGCATCCAGAATTGCTGGGCCATTTTGAAAGATCAGGCTGCCAGTGAAACACCATGTAGGAGCCACCAAGAGATTGACCTTCATCACCTAAGATGTGGCGCATTATTGGAAAACAAAATTTGTTCAAAAGGAATATTCGCATGTTAACATTGGCATGCCGGCTGTAGACCAAATAAAAAGCCTTAATTATTTCTGGGTGAGGTACCGTACAAAGTAATGGGCAAAGACTGGCCCGGGTCACTAGCTGCAGGGTGTGATGGAAAATCAGCAAGCATTTGCCGCCAGTATCCTTCTACTCGCTTCAGGTCCACGAGTGCCTCCATCAATCCTTCATTGACCAGTGCTTGGGCCTTGGATAGGGCAAGGCTAAAAACAATCAAGCAAAATACTTTCAAGGGGAGGATCCAGGTGAGAAAAGTATCAATATATATATATATACTGACAAATGGAAAGATCAATTTGCTGCAATCTTTTGGTTGCAACATGTTGCAACCAAGTTTCTAGATCAGAAGGAAGAAGAAATGGCCATGGTTGAATCTCAACAATGGGCTCCCCAGAATCAGAGTAGCCGGTACATACAGGAAGATCCAAATACTTCAATTCGCAGGATACTGCAAGCCCAGATTTTTTGGCAGCTCGGTGCAGCAGTGACTCATCCGTTTTCGAAGGACTTAGTTCATTCAGCACATATACAGTCTTAGGACCTTTTTTCTTTGAGATGCAGATTGCAAATCTTCAGCCCTAAAGAAAATGATATTAAGATATCTTAAGCCAAGAAACTTTTTGAAGACATCCGAATGCCAAAGTTGTCCAACTTCACGTGCATGTTTCACCGAAGAATTGCCAGAGCCAATACCAGATGCCAACCTTGTTCAGATTCTCAACTTGTAAGATGTTGTTTTGATTCAAAGGCAACAGGTATATAGCCATGGTTTATAAAGCGTGGCTTGAGTTGTTCTGCCAAGCTACACTGAGTTGAGGTGATCAACATTTTCAATTCGATGATGTGGAAGCTCAGAACCTGCGCAGGGGAAGTCAATCGAGTCAGTACAAAAACATCACAAAATCAGGCAGTGAAACATTCAGAATCTTCAGACCATGTGATTTTCCATATTCTTTTTTCGCATCACCACATATCAGGTCAGCAACTTTCACCATGAACAGTCCATAGGCTCAACCACTTTAGAGCCCATATCCCCCAATAGCCTCCCTAAGCCACCAAAGGATTCTTGTTGATTGTTGTTTTGAAATTTGGGACACGAAAGCAAACATGTGTTGAGTCTGGTTTTGGAATAAGACTTTCGGGCATGAGGCTACTATTTGAGACTGTTTGATCGAAGCATCACAGATTCGGCGATAGCTCCAAAATTGATCGCTCCATGTACCCACCCTAGCTGATGGGAAAATAAATGATGCACCCACCTGCCCTGCAACAGCCACCCTATATATCCTTTACATGTGCTGTTCAACATATACAAGAAGTCTAAGTAAGTATATATTTGAAATATATATATATATGTTTTTTTTATATAGACACATATGGTTCTTTCTATCCATCATTATTTTGAGAAGATGAAGCATGTTGTGAAAGTTTGGTGGCTATCACAAGGTTCTACGGCATAGCATCACCAAAAAGCAGCAACAGGATCGTATCAAATATCAAGAAACCACAACAATTAACCAACCTTTTTTTTTCAGGATGACAAACAATTTCTACCAAGTATATTTGAAGTTTTTACCTGAATAAATTCAGTTTGTTGCTGACCACCGCTGCCAACATTCAACCTGCATCTCAGGTCTGTTTGTTTTGCTTCCTGAACTCTGCCAGGACTGCCCGGGCTTGAGCTTTCATCAGTCGTAGCTTTTGCACCTGAAGAGGCATTCTAGAAGAAATCTTAATTCAGAACAAAATTGGGATTCAAAAAAAAAATCATAGGCAAGCCTGCTCATCCACTTCAGCCTTGAAATCATCAACATCGGCTTGATTCTTCAAAGCTTTCATCCTAGGTGAGCAGGATCAGCAGCAACAAAAACACTATACATAATGAGTTGAGCAGCAAACAATATAGTTTGTACTGTGCGTACATTGAGATTGAAATCCAAGTGGCTCATCCAGATACTCCTCGATCCGCTTTTTGTAGGATTCAAGGTTGACCCTCAAAGGGCTTCGAGCTTCCAGTTCCAATGCCAGATTGGTGACTTGTGTCAGCTCTTTCTTGAGGGAGGAACCTGAGTGATATAGAAAACCCCCCTGGAAAACAAGAAACTCAAAGTGATTTACAAAATGTATTTGTTGAATCTATCGAAATTGAGGATGAAACCAATCTCAACCTTGACGTCTTCCGTTGTCTTTGTTTTTTCTTCAGTCACCCTTCCTGCAGCAGCTTTTGCCTTCGCCTTCGATTTTGCCTTCCCCTTTGCGGCTCTCGCAGGACCACCATTGCCGTTTGCTCCTCCACGTGGCAAAAGCAGGCAGATTAATGGGTACCATTTAAGTGTGGGATCCGTCAATGAAAAAAGTGTCAACCATGGTATACAATTTGCATATATATATATATACTTTACAAACAGGAATCGCAGAATATATACAAATTATATACGATACATGGCTCGATATTCGGATCAGATGTCTTTCAAGAAGAATCACTTAAGTAATGAGACCAAAAGAAACACAGCTCCTTCATTTGGGGTGGTTCCCAAGCCACTCAAGATAGATTGCATGCCATCCGCACCAAGACTTGCACTGGCAGTTGAAGCAAAAGGATCCATTACAGCATCCAAAGCACCAGCCGCCGAAGCCTGAATTGTAACAGATCCTTGCTGGCGGGTTTCATCAAAATCTATCTCCTTTGTGCTGGTACTCACCCAAAATCTTGTCAAACTAGGCAGGTTCGGACAGTCAGGATCCGGAACCCCCTGTCCTTTCGCGACGATAGCACGAATTTTTTCAAGCGGTATCTCACGTTTCATCATTTCTGCTGTTGTGAGAAGTTCCTTTGTACCCTTGTGCTGTTTGGCCGATGTCTTCGTGAGCACAATTTGGGCTTCAATCGAATCAGCATTTTGCTCTTTCAATACCCATTGTTGCAGCAATTTCTTTCGATCCTCAAGATGAGAACCACATATCGCAAGAAAAAGCATAAAATGAAACCACAAAAAGTAGTAGATTAAAACAAAAACAGATTGATTCAGAGTACTGAGATCCAAGGCTCCGCAGCTGTCCCAGACCACATGTTCTGCATATGCGGGTACTTTACACCATCGGAACTTTCCTCCATCAAACGTTTGAGTCGCATTCCTTCCTTTTTGTGTGTCACCCAGTTTATCTCCTTCTCAGTGTCAGCTGGAGGAGGTGGAACTTGGTTTTCTCGCACAGCGTGTTGCTTCAACCAAGCCTCAAGTCCTGCCAACTCCAAAGCACGATCGGGAGGGGTTTCAGCTGCTGGTGCAACGGAAGGTGTTGCAACTGTTTGTAGTGCTTCCAAGTTTGCCTTTGCCTTCTCAGATCCCTCCCCTGTCGACCCTTGACTTTCGTTGGGTTGACCATCATTTCCACCGCTGGCAGGCAAAGAGCCACTTGGAGCTGCAGGCGAATCCGCTGGGTCTTGGGCATCTTGCAGCATAGCCTAGCTGGGACATTTTAAGTGAAAGTCTGTTGACCTTAAAAACATCAAATGAAGTGTTGGGTACCTGAACCACAAATCTATTTTAAGATCTATTAAGTTTGGAATGACAAATATATCACACAAAATGACCACCTAAAAAATTGATAGACCATCATCAATTCAGTTCAAGCAACTGGAGGCGTTGCACTTGCAGTGGTAATAGTCGCAAGTGAAGATTCATCCAGTTGAGTGGATCGCTGCAAGGGTTTCATCGAAGTTGAAGGGGATTGATTCTGAACCATTTGGCCCTCCATAAACTTGATGTGTTCCAATGCCCTACCCAGAAGAGACTTCAATTGGTCCGATTGTGGCTGTGAATCACCAAGCCTCAATTTGAGATTCAAGTTTGTTTTGAAAAAACCAAAGAAGAGAACCATTATACCATAATATATATATATATATGTTCTAGATAATATCTATATACCCTTGTTCTTGATTATCAAATTTCTCATATGTATCACCATTGATCGGAAGACATCAATACTGCCAGGTCACTGAATGGTGCTGGCTTGAGAAATGCTGTCAGGGTCCTTGGATTCTTCAGGATGTGGTCGCTGTTGTTGAATCAGTTCAATCGCTTGCTGAAGAGTCCCACATGACCTAAGATCACGGAAAATGGAAGAATTAATCTTCACGCACTGCAAAGATAGCAAGGGTTCATCATTAAGAAAAGTTTTGGCATTGAATGATATCACAGGACTCAAGATATCAAACATACTAAATACGAAATAAGTCCAAGACACCACTGGGAATCAGTCGCAGCTTCATAAGGAACTGTAGGCGATCGAGGGTTTTGAAGGGCAAGATTCTCATTCGATTTCTTCGCTTCCTCTGCAATCTTGTCCTGCCTGGCCTTTTCTTCTTTTTTCTTCTCATCCTCTGCAATCTTTGCCTGCCTGGCCTTTTCTTCTTTCTCATCCTCTGCAATCTTTGCCTGCCTGGCCTTTTCTTCTTTTTTCTTCTCATCCTCTGCAATCTTTGCCTGCCTGGCCTTTTCTTCTTTTTCCTTCTCATCCTCTGCAATCTTTGCCTGCCTGGCCTTTTCTTGTTCCTCCTCCTCTGCACTCTTGTCCTGCCTGGCCTTCTCTTCTTTCTCCTTCAGCTGCATGGCCTTCTTTTCCTCCTCCTTTGCAATCTTGTCCTGCCTGGCCTTCTTTTCTTTTTCATCATCAACCTTCTCGCCATTTTTGGAATCCTCATGGCAATCAAAGAGCTGCACCTCGGGTACGGGTTCTTTCCTTTTTCGGGTAACTCGTTGGCCTTCACCATCATGCGTTTGTGGCTCAGCATCACCCTTATCGACATCCGGCTTGTCCTTCTTCTTGTGTTTCTTTCCCTTGGATGGATCTTCTTCATCCTGAGTTGTCTCAGGTGCCTTTGTCCTCTTCTTCCTGCGTTGTTTCGTCTCCTTCTCCTGCTCCTTCTCATCTTCTTGTTCTGCTTCCTCAGGTTCTTTCCTATCCTCATTGGAATCTGCAGCTGCCTTGGCAGGTTCAACTTTCTTCTTCGGGAGCGCCTTTTTCTTCTTCTTATCAGCAGGCGTTTCCTCGGGTTCTTCTTCATCATCTTCCTCCTCATCACCATCTTTTGGTGAGTCCTTTCCACCTTTCTGGCTCAAATTCGCCTTCGCTTTCGCTTTCGGCTTCGCTTTTGCCTTCGACTTGCCAGTTGCTTTGGCCTTCGCTTTGGCCTTTGATTGCTGCTGAGGTTCAGAAGATTCATCCTCCACAGCTGCCTCAGTAAGGATCGAATGGGAAAGGGGCGGCAGAGGTTCAAATTAGAAGATTCTTGATCATATACATTTACTATAGACAAGGGGCTGGTTTCGGACCAAGGACGTGATGTAAAATTGTAAAAGCTTCAGCCTTGCTAAGCTTTAGATGTTTCATCACATCGGGCAGCTTCTCCCACGTAAGTTCCGTTATGGGAAAAGGGAGATCTTGCAAAGAAGCCATGTCAGACTATATGAGAGCTCACACTGGGACTTGAAGCCAAAACTGGCTATGTAGGTGACCACGAGAAAGTCAAACTTCACAGTGAAATTGCCAGATATGTACCGAACACATCAAAAAAGTGGCAGTGATGGTTTCACGAAATTCACGGTGCGTTCACGGTCATATGGGGTTTTTTCACGGTCATTTCACGAAATTTCACGGTTTGAATTTTTCACAGCTCAGCCACGATTCATCATGGACAGGCTATCTAGCTAAGAGCACAGCTTTCATGAATTAGGGCGCTCAAAATGAATTTGGCCGCTATAGACTATGCTGATAGGTGCTTGAGGTCCAATCTTTCGAAGATAGATGCCTAGGAAGCAACAAAAAACAGTTTCCTATCACCACCTTTTTTGGTAATTTGCACAATATGTTTCCCAGAAGAATCTCTGAGGCAAGAACCCAGCGACCTTTCGGAGTAAAATATTTGCAACCAGCAAGATACTTGAGAACCTGGGGGATGCTTGCCTTAGATCGCCATGTTGCAAGTTTGTTTCTGTGCAAAATGATTTCCATGAAATTTCGTGAAATACCAGTGAAAAACCATCATATGACCATGAACGA
Source organism: Breviolum minutum Mf 1.05b.01 (assembly GCA_000507305.1). Classification (NCBI taxonomy): domain Eukaryota; class Dinophyceae; order Suessiales; family Symbiodiniaceae; genus Breviolum; species Breviolum minutum. The sequence goes on from DF240177.1 coordinate 132,970, forward strand.
ACCGTGATTTTCGTGAAATTGGGAAACTATACTGTATATAAGACTTTCCAGTGGGAAGATGTTCTTATTTTAAGGCTTGGGGAACACAGTATTTGACACATATGTAGATCGGGTACCAAGTTACATCCTCCCAAAGATCACCCAGCCCAGCCATTCCTGCTGAACCAGCAGATAGAAATTCACTTTCAAAGAGCTCGGCATCTCCACAGGTAAAATCCACTTTTGCAGGATTCAGTGGTGGCGGCAATTCCACCTCAGGGAAGTTTTGAGAAGTTGATTTACATATATCTTTTGACAGAACATGGAATTTTGGATCTGTTAAAGCGCTCTTGAGTAATTGAAAGCCAAGCTGCTGGTGGTTGCTTTGCATGTTTTGCTAGAAAATCACCAAAAGCTGCTGTATAGGCCCTCAGTTGTACAAATCACTTTTTGATGAAAAGTAACACCACATATATGTTTGGATTGGGCACAGTGCCAAACACAACACAAAGCCTATCAATTCAACCAAGCCACTGGCTTTGTTTGAGCTTCTCGGGAATTCCCACCCGTCGCTGGTTGCCCTGCTTGTCAATGTATTTTTTTACCAAAGCATCGCCAGGAAGAGCCCTCATGGCTTCACGGGTCATAGAACCCCCAGCGCTGGAGATGGCATGCAGGAGCTCTGAGTCGTTGCTCCACAGCCGATGTCGCTTGCTTA